>CAEFZX010027748.1:0-50083 GCA_903066825.1 Alfaro cultratus | reverse complement strand
TTCATTTTGTTGGTGTAAGTATCTGAAATACTGCCAAGCTGGTGGCTTTTCGCTTTTATTCTCAGTCTTCACTCCCCACCGTTGTTTTTTAAGAAGTTATGAGGCACGGTGGCAAAACCTGAAACTGTTGCTGCGCAAATTACTCAAAAGGTTGTTCCTAGGTAACCAAAGAGCGAGTGCGCTGATGCCGCCAACCTTGCTTAGCTCATCGTGAGAGGTTAAGCAGCGAACGTTCAGTGAATATCCTATATAGTGAATATTATATCAAATGTATTATCTATTGATATTGATCATGTGTCTATCACGAGATATATACTGTATTGTTATTCATTCATTGTTCAGCATTACCCTAAATTTATTGTTTTTTCAGCCAAAATTTTACTGAAGGTGGCATTAACAAGGTCTTTAAAAGTCTTAAGTTTGACTTCCTACCAACTAGCAGTTAGCGGTAGCCTGCATTGCCTCTAGAACGCAATTTTCTGTCAACTTTTGGTTGACAGAAAATTACATCTATGAGGATATACGAGATGAAATAATCCTGCCACGACAAAATTTCAGGCCTTAATTTAAAAAAAGACTTCTTAAGGATGCATGGACATCCTGACTAACACACAATGAAGAGACGGGCTTCCTCGGTTTAGTTACAAATGGGAAATCTTAAACTGTATGCCAGACGATTATTTTGATTTGTAAGAATTTGTAAGTCTATGCAAATTAATGTTTCTGCTTTACAAGTAGACCACCTACTTCGTATTGGTCTCCAGGCCTCCAGGTTCAGTCCTGCAACTATTACAACTTTTCTCTGCTTCAGCGCACCTGAGTCCAACAACCAGGTCATCAGTCACCTGACTGCACACTGAGCAGGTAATACGACTATTTGATGTAAATGTGTTGGTCTATCACACAAAATGCTAATAAAATACTCTAAAGTTTGTGATCATGGCTTGTCAAAATGTGGGAATAGTTCCTGTTCTGGTCTTTTAAAGTGTTTAGTCAAACACAGGGACAACAACACCACACGTTGGCCGTGTTGCTAGTGGCCACTTTCTCAGAATAATAACAGTGAGGGACAATGATCTCCATTAGGCTTAACCGTAAACATCAATGGTTTCTTTTATTATGAGTCCTGTTCCCCAGTGAGAACCCAGCTACCACCGGCTCTGTTCTCAACGATCAGAACTCCGCTCGATTCCCCAAGACGGATGTTGGCAGCAAAAGCTGGGAGACGTAATAAAAGCCGGGTTCGAACAGCTGATCTTCTTTACGCTTGTGTTGGAAACGGCCATTACCAGAAGCATTAAGGGATCATTCAGAGGACAGAGGCTATTGTGATCAATAATTCACGTTAATGTGTGACAAAGTGTTGACATTGTCTATAAAAGCGCTCATTGTACAGTGACGTCAGAAGGCTGTAACTTAGGAACAGACAGGGACTCTAATCTGTGTCTCCACTTTGTGTTTTTTCATCGTCTTTTTCTGATCTTGAAAAAATATATTTTATCGTGATTTTTCTGTGAGAAGTAGGGCTGGGCAATAAATCGATTTGATCAATTACTCGCATATTCTGCCTTTGAAGACTTGACTTTTGGTAAATCTGGATTTTTCTTTTCACCAATGTACATTTTGGGTTTCCTTATAGGGGCATCAACAAGCCCACGGCCGCCATCTTGTTTGACAAGTGTGTTTTTCACAGCTTCTCTTTATTTGGGCTTTAAGATCAGGTCAACTCACCTGTTGACCTGATCAGTTCAATCCTCCTGTTCAAACAAGATGATTGAACTCAAAACCAGCTCTTCAGAATATTTTCTCTCATTCATAATTTTTATTTATTTATTTATTTTTTTAAAGAGAGAAAAATAGATTAAAATTGGTATTTAAAAAAAATCAGATTTTATGCTTAAGCCCAGCCCTAACACAAATTAGTGATTGTCAAGTGGAAGATGGATTTAATAATCTAACAATCTAAAAATTGTTTTTGTATCAGAGTAATAAGGGGCTGAATGCAAATGTACACCACACTTTTCAGATTTGTATCAGTAAAACGCTTTGAAAACTTTTGTTTTTATATTAAATTATAATAAAAAATAAAATACATTCAAAGTGGTGAGAAGATGTGGGGGAAAAAAAGGCTGCTGTTTGCAAATCTGTCCTTGTCTGACCTTGTGTAGTCCATAATAGTGTTAAGTCTGTGTGCGATGGTGAAGACGGTGCAGTCTTCGAACTGAGTGCGGATGGTGGACTGGATGAGGTCGTCCGTCTCCAGGTCGATAGCAGCCGTCGCTTCGTCCAGGACGAGGATCCTGGTTTTCCTCAGCAGAGCACGAGCCAGACACACCAGCTGCCTCTGGCCCACGCTGCAGATCAAAGACCAGCAGATGTTCAGTAACAAAAACCCGAGCCGCGTCTGTTCAGTGGCTCCTTTTTAGTCTGCTAAGTGCACCTGAGGTTCTCTCCTCCCTCCGAACACTCCAGCTCCAGCTTTGCCGGCTGGTTGCTGATGAACTTGTGGAGGTGCGAGTGCTGCAGGGCTTTCCACACGTCGTCGTCGCTGTACTTCTCAAACGGATCCAGGTTCATCCGCAGAGTCCCCGAGAAGAGTACGGGCTCCTGGGGAAGAGACAGGCACTGGCTTGTTACAGACAACGGAGATGGAAAATCTTAAAAGATAGCAAATTTTTTGAAATATCGCAAAAAAAAAAGAAAAAAAGAAGCAAATTAGGTGTGTTTCCATCTGGTGGTTTGAAGTAGGGATGCACCGAGCCAACTTTTTTTTTACTTCCGATACCGATATCTGAGGTTTAGTATCGATCTGATGCAGAAACACAGATCTGAATTGACTTCAAAATGTTTCTTTTTTTTAAAACACCGACATAAATATACTGAATTACAAATTTATTTGATAACTCTGCACCAACCAGTACATCATACTGAAATACACAAGCTTGGTCAAACATGTAAAAACTTTAATTTGTTCAGTCAGCGAACGTATGGGCTGAACAGCCAATGTAAAATAAGTAATAATAAAACTGAAAGTGACAAAAACAACTTGGTCCAACATGTAAAAATAAACTGCAACAAACCTTCTTTCATTATAGTTCAGAAAGTTCAATTAGGAGTTATAATTATAATGCAAATTAAATAACAAAACATGATGTTGCTCAGAGCACAGAGAATAGAATTTGACTGAATTGATCTGCTCTTACAGATCGGGAACACTGTCACTGATACCCAATCTAGAGTTTTTATCAATATCGTGATCGATATTAACATGAGATCAGAGCATCGCTAGCTTTAGGTGAATCAACCAGGCTTAAAGTGTAATTTTGTCAGATGTTGTTACTCTATGTAGAAAAAAGAAGAAAATTGTAGGAATTTTTCAGAATTTTGTGTCTTATGTAATCCTAGACTTTTCTGTTGTGCGTCATTTTACCAGAAACGATCAAAAACAAATCTGTCATATTCCATTTTAACTTGTGTCACTTTTTAAAATAATAATGGCCTAATAGTTAAATTGCATGTCATTTACTTTAATTAGTATTTAACAAGCTGAACAGACAATCCACACTGTACAATCTCAGGTCACACAGATCCATACATGTAACTCGCACTTAAATTATGAAGATGGACATGAATTGTGCAGCCGCTTGTGCGTAATCAAATGTCTGAGTGCACAGACCCACCAGTGGTTGGGAAAGTTCGCTACGTCAGAACTTATTCGGCAAATGTGTTTCCATCTCCCCTTTTGTGCATTAACACCTTCACGCAAAATCCAAAAACCACCTCAACCGGGCTTTAAAACGTTTTTGTGCCGTAGTGACGGGGTTTGTACCTGAGGAATGATGGTGAGTTTGGACCTCAGGTCATGCAGGCCGATCTCCGATATCTTCACGCCGTCAATGGTGATCTCCCCTCCAGCGGCTTCCAGCAGGCGGAAGAGGCAGAGCGTCATGGAGGACTTCCCAGCTCCAGTGCGACCCACGATACCGATCTGCTCAGAAGCAACCCGCGCGGTCACCTTTTCAGTGCCTGATTAAAAGTCCATCTCAATTAAAAAACTTTAAAAAACCTGTCACTACCTTCTCTCCTCCCTTGACGTTGAGTGTGATGTTCCTCAGGACGAGGTCCAGACCCTCGCGGTACCGAACGCTGTACTCGTTGAACTCCACGTTGCCCTGCGTGGGCCACTCCGCAGGGGGCTTCTTGTCCTCCACCTCCCACGGGGCCTAGAAGAGAGAGCACACCTTTTTCTGACAGGAACACTTTCTGGCAACTTTTATTGGAAGGGACATTTTCTTTTTGTATTTCGCTTTTAAGCCAAAGCATTTCATCAAGCGAGGAGCAGCTAGTGAATGGAGGGAGCCGTGCAGCTAAAGTACAGAGTGTACAAAACGCAGTGTTTGTGTTGGGCAGCAGACGGGGGTGGGGGGTGAGGGGGCTTGTTGGAAGCAGGTAATGCAACATTTCTGGATCTAGTTACGGTTTATAGGTGCCGCGCAGCTCGAGCTGAGCAGCACAGCAGCTTTACGAAATGTGGCTGAATTCCTGCGTTTTTCAATCTAGCATGGAGTCGGTCTGGAGGTGTGTGTGTGTGCGGGCGTGTGTGTGTGTGTGTGTGTGTGTGTGAGGGCGGGCGGCATCACTGATTTAAAAGCAAACACATGTTCAGCCCTGCATGAGCTTCTGTGGAACATGAGAAACAAGTATTGCTGCTAAAAAAATGTTAAACATAAAATAATGATGCAGCTAACGATTATTTTCGTAGCGATTACTATGACGATTAATCGATTAATCGGATAAAAAATTTGGTAAATTCTGCAGCTCATTTTATGTATTATTAGAAAAACATAAGAACGAAATTCCCTTTTCAGATAAAAAATAAACATTATATTGCCTAAAATGCAGTAACATAGCATTCCATTAGAGACAAAGAAGGTTTTTCATCTTAAATGCAAAAAGTTTGAATATTTTTTAAAAGTTTTGGCTTAATTACCGCTCTAAACTGTGTGGTTCTTTCAGCAAATGGCCTATTTAAGAGTCTTTATACTCCACTTAATTTGTGGAGTATAAAGTTGACTGTTATTCCAATAATCAAATAATCTGATTAATTGTTTTAACTGAGGATGCTCCACATACCTCAGTCTTGGTTTCGGAGTATTCCTTCACTCTCTCCACCGCTACTATGTTGTTCTCCAGGTCAGAAGTCATCCGCACCATCCAGTTCAGAGACATGGTCACCTGTTCAAATAATACTGGTTTTAAAAGTCGCTCAACGCCCCATGGTGAAATCTACTGACCCAAGTTATGAGAAGCTGCACATTGCCGACGTTTTTGACCGTTCTTCTTCACAACACTCAGCTTCTTCCATCTCTTAACCAACTCTGAGCAGCTTAACGATCCCTGCTGACTGGGCCTTACAGGTGCAGCAGCCCAGGCCTCCCAGTTTTGAGGGGGCAGCCAAAATATTACATTTCTTTTTTTTTTTTGCACAAACATCCCACTGCTTGGGCTTTGTTCACTGGTGGAAATTTTGAAAACATTGTTGGATTTTAATTAATTTAAATAACTAAAATATCTTCAAATATAAAGATGAAATTAAGACTTTTTGGGACCAACTTGTAGCCACCTTCCATGAATAAAATCAATTTTTTTGAGGGCATAGAAAGAGCCACTTCTTTTCTGAAGAGGCTTCAGAAAAGAGGCCCTTATTCTTCTAAATCCGGCCCTGGCAGTTGAGGAAAAGCATCACCACAGCATGACACTCCCACCACTATGTTTCAGCCTACAGCTGCTGTGCTTAGGGGGATGTTTTCCTCCAAATATGGCCAAAAACTCATATTGTTGAACAAGACTTGATTTCTTTTAACAATAACTTTCCTCTTGTCTCTCTGTCATAACTTTCAGTTCACTAATTAGATGACTTCTAAAGACATTTGCTTGCTCTGGATTTTATTTACAGGCATTAAAGTAAAGGGAGCACATCACACATTTCATACATAAATATTTTTTGTAAACCTTTTCCACCCACTCCTCTTTGTCTTGGTCTCGCTCTTAAAAATCAAGCCAAACACAAATTTGTGTTGTTTTTTTAAGTGACAAAATGTGAACGAGTCTGAGTGGAAAAGGCGCTGCAAGTGCAGCACATACAGTAAAAAGTTGCTCATATCGCACGAGTTATGTCACCTGGAGCGCGTATGACACGGACAGACCCACGAGGCCCGGGCTCAGAGTGTTCTTTCCCATCACAGCGAAGAGAGCGGCAAACAACACGATGCAGTTCCCGATGAACTCGATACGAACTCCGAGCCACCTGCAGGACAACGGGCTTCCAGTTAGAAACCATCCACCTTTATGCTGTATTATGCAAACACTTTGTGTTAGGATGAAATATAACAATATTCTAACTCGTGTGGCCAGAGAGGTGATGGTTGCTGTGCTGAGAGGAAATGAAGCGTTCCGTCATGAAGGTTATAAGAAATAATTACATCATCGAGTAGAAATGATTGTTATCTTGCATCTTGTTAGCGCTTGAAAACAGATTACCTTAAATAGAACTTTGATTCTTTTTTTCAATTAACTATGATACAACATGACTGTAAATTTCTAATCAATTTCTAAATAGCAAAATAACTTTACAGACCACTGACAGGGTTTTGGAAAATGTTAACATGTTTGAAACTTGGTGCCAGAAACACGCTAAAAAAAAAGTGTCCACCTTGTTAATTCCCACTTTATTTTATTACTGTTAATTATTAATTACTTTACTAAGTAAACAGTGGGAACGAAGACGGGCAAAAACGGTTCTGTGAAGTCAGACGTCAGTGGATCTGGGTTGGTTACATACAAAGACTCACAAAGCTGTTTTTTTTTTTTTTAATACATTAATACAAATTGTAAATTGAATCAATCTAAGAACGTAAGCTGGTTTTTGGATTTCTTAAACTATATTCTTCTTTTACAAACACACATGGTATCCTGACCCGTCTTAAATGAATCACTGAACGATTAATCGATTTCTAAATTAGTCGCGATTTATACAATTAATCATTTCAGCCCTACATTATATTAAACCCTATAAATTAAAAAGAAAATGTTGAGTGAATTAATATCTATTCAAAGATAGGCGAGCAAATAACTTTGGCAATACTGTGTAAAAGAAGAAACCTTGCTCTATTTTAGTGTTGCTGGGATTAAACAGCCATAATTTCACTCTGCTGTTGGAGCCAAGCTGAAGTTACTCGGTCAAATACTGACATTTATGACAAGCGTTTCCTCGTAGAACAAGGTAGTTAGTGTTTTCCGACTAAACCGGAAGGAGACTTACCTGTTGGACACTATACCAGGGTAGTAACTCTTTTGGTTCTCGTCCACCTTCATATCGCTCATCAGAACAAAGGCAGCGTGTCTGTCATAGGCTCGGATTACGCTAGAGCCGGTGACGGTCTCAGAGAAATGGGAGTAAATGGGAGAGCGGCTAACCGACTCCAGGCGCTTCAGCTGCCGCGAAGTGGCAACGTAAAATCTCTACAGGCGTCGAGGAAGGAGAGAGACAAAAACGGCGTTACAACCTGACGAGGCTGTCACTTATTTAGAAATTACAGAAAGACAAAAATGCACAAAGATGAGTTCAAACACACACACGTACACACACACACAAACATGCGTACGAATAATAATAATAATAAAAGCAGCAAAAAAAAAAAAAAAAAGAACAAAACACCTGCAGAGTTATTTGATTTTCTGGTTTTCAGATTTTTGATCATTTGCCAATCGCCATCAGCTCATAAGCAGCACGCCGACCTCAGGAATGCTTTACGCTCTATGCGCCGCGGCATGTAAACACTTTAATGAATTCGCCGGTGCGCTGCCGGATTGTAATGTTGCAACAACAACTCAGCACCAGTGGAGTGGAGCTGCTGGTGTTTTGTTTTTCATTACAGATGCAGCAAATTGTCTTTTAAAAAAAAATCACATTTATAGTCTTGTAAAGAGGATTCATTATAAAGTGTTAGGAGCCTAGAAGCCTTTAGTATCGACTGTATGTCCTCAGTTTGTTTCCCAGACCAGTTCAGGGAAGGAGGGGGTACAAAAAAAAACAAAAAAAAAAAACAGAAGAAGAAAAAGAGTCATGCAGCAAAGAGCAGACCATGCAGGGTGGATGTTATGAAAAAGCAGCAGGACAGAAATGACCCTGTTATTACTGACTTTGCTCATTTGGAGGTCCAGGTAGAATCACAGCATGAACACACACAGAGTCTTCCTTCGATAACCACCAACACTGAAGCCCAGAGCGTAAATACCGCCGCACTGGTTTTGATCCAAGACAGGCAGCGCTTTGTAAAAGTGTTCTGAACCCTCGACGTTCTTCACATTTTGTTTCCTCACAGCCACAAACGTGAATGAATCGTAGGGATTTTATGTCGCAGACCAACAAGTGGGGTACGAAATTGATTTCCAAAGATTTTTTTTTTCACTGATGAAAATCTGTAAAGTGTGGCATATATTTGCATTCAGGCCTTTAAGTCTGACACCAGCATAAATGAAACAAATAAATGTTAGAATACAGCAAATCCAAGCATTTAGTGTCACTTTTTTTTAGCATAATTAAGTAAATATGTTAACTTCAGTTGTTAAAAAAATGCTATATAAATACATATACGTATAACTTAAAAGAAATTTTACCATGTAGTTTAATGTCTTAAAACTAGGAATCTGTCTCTTTAAAAACTCCTGTTCTTTTTGAACATTAACAACGTTTTTACCAGCGTTGCTCTGAGAAGTAGCTCGTATGATGAGCTCTGCAGGTGTTTGCTAACTGCTGCTGGCTAGTCTGAAGGAGCTGACTGGGAAGTAGTTGGGAGGGATTATCTGTGAGTCAGAAGCTTGAAACTGTAGCTCGGAGGACATGCATCATGAAGGCGGTGCTAGATCTGACCAAGCATTTTGCATATCTGAACGGTTGCCAGGTGGTCAAAAGATTTCTCAAACAAGCATGAAAAAAAATCAATCAATCAACACTCCAAGTATGTTTTTGATAAGGCTATATTACATCTTGACATAAACCTCAAAAAAGCAGATTTTTGATTTAACACCGTGCACATTTTTCTTCCATTTCATTGAACTTTCTGTTGGTCTGTCAAATAAAATCCCCAAAAAACCGACTAAAGTTTGTGCTGGTAAAGTATCAAAATAGCAAAAGGAGCATAAACACTTTTGCAAGCAACTCTTAAATATTCCTAAACCAAGCCCATGATGTAACCACTTATGCCCAGTTCTCCTTCCGATTGCCAATATAATGCATCAACGAGCTCAAATCCCTTGGTTAGTAACCAGCAGTTTAAAACAGTTGTACAAAGCACTAAGTAGCAGCTGTTTTTTTACTGTATTCATTTTTTATTTGAAAATCGCTCAATAAAAATGTGATTATACTGCGAGAATAAATGTTTCACATACACATCCAACGATTTTTTAGGCTACTTTAGTCACCTTAAATTAGTCTCAGGAAACGGCAATATGGGTAAATATCGTCATATCTTCAAGATTGTGAGGTGTTTAACTGAAGCAGAGAAGCAATGCTGCTGGGTTGAAAGTGTAGAGAAATATATATATGTAAATATTGGCCATCAGTCTTAGCAGCAATATCAATATTGGATATCAATACAAGCCCAAATTTTAATATCAGTCCATCCCTTCATTTAACCTATCAAAACTTGTAGAAGCTCTCAGAAATCATACCACAAGTTTTGTTTGTGAGCATAAAGTTTCTCTGGTAAGAAAATCTAATGTTACACAATGATTTCTGCCTTTTGTGAGTCTTTTGTTGACCTTTGTGATATAGATTTTGATTGGAATGACAGAAGGTGTCCTTTGAATAATCTTTTTGCTGCTACATCACTTTAGCAGTTAAATCCTCCCAAGTAATCTGTGTACAACAGTAGGACTTTCAGCTGATGCTGTTCATTAGCACCGGATGTCTTGCTAATGATGGCATAAAATAGGCTGTGCTGCATAATTGGCAGAAACAGGAGTTTATTTATAGTCTTCTGAATCGCAAATTTACTCAAAAATGGTCATTCACTTCTGGGAAATTACAGACAGATTGGGTTTAACTTCCTATCCAGACAGGATTAGTCTACTTTTCTCAAACAACATTTCTCCCAACTTCCTCCTCCTTACTGGACAAATGACCATACAATTATTTACGTTATAGACTGGAGTTTTTCCTATTACTACTTTACTACGTTTTTGGGTCTCCATTGTGTTAAACTTGATACTCTATAGTTGGGTGTTTCAAACCCAATGTCATCAAAATAAATACAACTACAGTAACCTCAAACTTAGGCCTGCTCTACATTTAGCCGGATAACTACATTTTTATGCATCTTGGCCTTTTATCCACACAAAAACTCTGTTTAATATTTAATAAAAGCGATTACTTATAAAAAACTATGACCAGAGTGGAGATTTCACAAAAAACTGTGTTTAAATGTGAGCATAGAAAAACTGAGATTTAGAGTCCCGCACATTACGGTGATAAATAAAAAAGGCATGATTCCCAATGAACATTGTCTGGTGTTTTATTAACTTTACATGCTAATGCGCTATTTAAAAGTAGAACCTGTAAAACCTACACATCTGTTTACACAAACTAACCTCCTGGCGCCTTGTTTAAATCCCAACAGGAAGTTGTGGTAGTTTTGAAGCAATCTGATTGGCTGAGATATTTTTCTAGCTTTGCTCTACACTGCCCCCTGCGGGTTTGGCATGTTTAAAACAACGCTCAGGAGCGGATCTGTGCGAGTTCATGCGGATGAAAAGTTTTCTGAAACCAATCAAGTGTGTACGAGATATTTTTATATATTGTGACGTGAGTTATTCGTTTTTATACATGTGTACAACGCCACAGTCGAAAAAGAAAAGCTATGATGATGGTAATAACAGACCTTTGATTTTAGCCTTTAAAGAGACCAACAAATTTATTTCTGCCATAAATAAAACCCTGTTTCAAAGAATTCACTGTAGCAAAACTATATTAGATTTTTCAGCTAATGTTTTGCTGCGCATCAAATACGATTTGTTGGCGTAAACAGTTCAACTGAATTGTGCTACTAGCTAGTGCGCCACCGCTCTAACCTTCGAAGCTACTACACGTGAAGCTGCTACAACTACAAACTAGCAAAAACAAATCAAACCACAGCCGACCTAAAACACTACGGCGGCAACGATTACTGCCTCAAACACATACAGCAGTCTATAAACACCACACTCGCTCGACAACACTCACACCCATGCATGTTGTATTCATGAGTTAGCACACTTGTTTCCTATTTACCTGAACCCACCAATAGAACACCATTAACGGGGCTATGACTATGAGGAACATTGGGGTGAGGGCAGAGCATATGAGCAGCACATTCAGTGTGTACCAGAAAGTGCGCATCCATATGTCAATATTATCGGGAATCTGGGAGTCTATAGCATCCACGTCTTTGCTGAAGCGGTTCAGTAACCGCCCAGTCGGTGTGCTCTCGAAGAAGGCCTGCGGGGCTCGCAGGACCCCCTGCAGCATGTTGCGGTGTGTGAGCTTGGCCGCCCGCAGCATACAGTAGGCCCGGCACAAGAGGCAGTTAACCAAAATGAGCACACCTGCGAGAAGGGGGAGGGAGAGGGGGACAACACAACAACACCTGCGTTAAATGGATAAGGATCTGCTCCGACTGTCTGCCGTAAACAAGTTCAACTTTCTCAGATCAACAGAAAACTATTAACACCTGATTAAGCGAAGAAAAAAAAAAGTTAAATGTTTTTGTTTTTTTTCATTTGGCACAGTACTTTCGCTCTGTGAAAAAGTGGCTTTCTTCATCGTACTGAGGGATTTCTGTGCCTGCAGAAAAACATTGTGACTCAGAATATCAGCTATTTCATCAAGTCAGTTTGGCTCGTTGATTATGAACAAAGTGATGAGTGTAGGCAGTGGTTAACTGAGGCAGAAACACTTTATAGTCCACCTGCTCGCAGGTGTCTTTACAAATATCTGTGAGTGGATAACTAACTAGGTAACATAACTAATCCAACATTAAACCAATGTAATAATATGTGTGAATTAATAAAAGGAGTGCAACACAAAAGATCAGACATTATTGCACTGAGAAAACACAAAATCTTACAGAGTAATTTTGGTCCAGTTTCTAGTGTAAACATCCTAGTACACTTGAAAGAAAACAAAACTCAGGCAGCTGTATACTGCAGGTAGCATAATGACTGGTTAAAAGCTCTTCGCAGCTCCCCACTTTATAAAAATATAAACTACTAGGAGTTGACATTGACCCTAAAAAAATTTAAATGTGAATATCTAAAATTCATAGAAAATGTAATGAAATACAGTGCTTTAGTATACATCCTTCTTAAAATGTTGTATATCTTGTTATATTACAAAGTTAAAATAAGTTTTTTTATTAGGATTTTTTTTATCATTAGCATAAAGTACAAAATATTTGGGAAGTAAAACAGAATCGATAAACTATTTGTTGTTTTTTTCACATAAGAATCTGAAAACTGTAGGCGAAGTCCAGACAGACTGGATGTACGGCGTCTGTAAGTATCAATTTTCAAGTTTTGCCACAGGTTTACAGCTGGATTAAACTCTGGACTTTGACTGGGCCAGTCTAATACTTGACACTAAGTAGCATAATTAGTAACGTAGCACAACTATGTGAAACTACCTAAAACTTTAAAATAAACACATTGAAATTTAATGGCACAAAATGTGAAAAATTCAAGAGGTATGAAAATGTTTGCAAATCATTGTAAAATCCAAAGCAGTACAGGACTTATTGTGTGTTTTTGTTGTGTTTACATTGATTTAAGAAAAAGAAAGTGAACTCTGATAGTGTGCACAACAAGCCTATGTAAACATGGGAATCCCTTCATTGTTTCTAATCAAAACAAATCTTTAAAATCTGGCTGGCCTCGTCTAAAAACGTATCAGCTTACAAAATCTTTCAAAACATTGATGCAAGGTGGTCTGAAAGGAGGGAAATGAGAGGAACTCTTATCAACCTGGAGCAGCTGTTATTATGCCACAGGAGATCTAAGGTGCTCTAGGTTTCCATGGCGATAACCTAAACATTGCACAACATTGTAGAGATTGTGAGAATATCACTGATGCAACAGTAATAACCAACCTGGACACCCTAAGAGTAGAAATAAAAAGTGGCCTACTTTAAATTAGGCTGAGATGCATCATCACAGATCCACTAGAGGGCAGTAATGAGCTATTTAGGACAACTTCTACTACTTTGACAATGTCTTTAACCCTTAGAAGGATTATGAGACGTGTGTGTTGTGTGTGTGTGCGTGTGAAGGCTGTGTGGCAGCGCGCTGCAGGCTGGACAGAAGTGTATTGGCTGCAAGGAGAGAGCAAAGTAAATCCAGTAGCAAAGAGGAGTAAAATCAGCAGCAACACGAGGCGCTCATCACCGACATCACATGCTAAGGGAAACAAAAGCCGTAACTGGAAGGTTAGAAGATTTGCCGCGCCAAACATGCAGGCCGCATGCCACTCCAGGAGGAGGAAGAGTCAGACATGAGCGAAGAGGAGGACAGAACGCTTTTATGGCACAGCAGACGGAGGATCGCCTGCCCTAGAGTACCTGGACAAAGACGTAAATGAAAGCCAGGGGGGCAATGACGACAGCGAAAATGGGCGTGCTGCTAATGATAACGATCATGGTGGAGAGGGAAACGAAGAAGGTCCCGAGGAACATGAGCACGGTGGACGGCAGAGCCTCGTCGATCACGTAGATGTCCTTGGAGAAGCGGTTGATGATGCGTCCTATGGGTGTGGTGTCAAAGAAAGACTGGGGTGTGTGAAGTTTGTTGTCGAGCAGGTTAGCGTGCAGCTTCTTGGCTGCGCCGATGTTCCCCATGGCTAGAGTGAAGGAAGAGATCATGACCAGGATACCTGGGAGGGGGTTGAACCACAGGAGAGGGAGAAGGAATGAAGGTGCAAGGTGGAGACACTGGCAGGTCGTTGGGAGAGGAGGAGCGGTAAACACCAGGCTTCCGATCCACAGTCTCCTCCATGCAAAAACTGCTTTCTGTCAGCATAATGAAATTTCTCTGCACAAGAAAAACAACAAACTACCTGCAAATCAAATCATATCAGATTAATTTTCCAGCACCAAGAAGATGTGTGGGTGGAAGTGATGAGCCGTAGCATGAACTCAAAGTGTCTATGCTCAGTTTCAAGACAAAAAAAGAAATGAGAAAGGACAAGTTTAACTTTTAAAAGATGCTTTGATAGTCAGTGTCTGGTTTCTTACCTTGTGCAATGCCCAGCGCTGCATACACCCCCACCCTCATGTGAACGTTTTCCTTGGTCTTATTTGTCAACGAGTCACTGGTCCATTGGCTGAGCCAGATGTTGGCGCCAATGGCGGCGGCACTCTGGCAGCCGTAGAGCAAGCAAATGATCACCGACAGCACTAGTCCCACTGCCTTTGCGTACTCCAGGAACACTTTGGTTTTTACCTGTGTCAAATTCACAAATGTCAGCAGCAGGACGCTTTTAGCAGGGTATCTGCAGGTTTAACTAATTCAAGTTTAAGACCTTTTAAGACCACTGTGAATGAAATTTAAGACCTGTATCGGAAAGTAATTGTACAGAAGTGTCATATTGTCTGTTTTCTGATGCTCTCTACAGTCTTAACCCCCAAAGTTCGAATGAACCTAGCCTCATATGAGATGGCGACAGAAGACAAATGTTGTCCAGTCAACTGGCGATAAATTTGAACTTCCCTATGATAGACGCAAAAAAACTTAGCTAGCTATGGCGCTACGTAACGAGTATATTAGCAGCTTGTCACCAGTGGCGGCAACCTCCTCGAGTCACAGAATGCAATAAAGATGTCTGCATGCAACTCAAACTTTTGCCTGAGAGAAAAGTCCTGCGAGAGAAAAAAAATAGTATTTAGCTAGCTAGCAAAATGTTAGCATACTTTCTTTTCGTTTTTTTTAAAGATTCAATTATTTGGCTTGTTATATTTTAATGCTGTCCTTGTTAAGAATTTGAAGAGAAAACATTATTGTACTTCATAAATTTAGTACTACACTTTGAATGTCATAACATTTAATGACTAGTGTTTCAGCTGCTCTCTGCTCAGCAGTTTCCTACAGCTGTCTGGCTCACACAGCAGAAAACAGCTGTGAGCAGCATTCTGAAACAATAAAAGCATTTATTACTTTCATTGTTTCAGGTTTATCATCTACTAATTTGTTCTTTTTTTACGTTCTGCTAAAATCTGTTTTTTTGCCTTCACGATTATCACGAAGGCTAAAAAACTGTTTTTTAAGAAACTTGTTGACTTGTAAATCATTACAAGCGCTACCTGGATAAAGGCAAACATCTATACAGACTGATCAAGTAAATTGCATTGAACTGCCTTGTGGGGTGAGCATAACTTCATGTTAAGGACTTTAGGGATCAGGGATATCTCTAATGTAAAGGGCAAAACATCTGAACCTGCTATTTATTTTTTTATTAATCAGCAGAAAAGTACAGAAACAAAAGCTGATGACTAAATTGCTTTAAAAAAATCTACAGTAACAGATTTGTTTTTGAAGTAAGTTTTCTTTTTGAAAGAAAAACTTTCACTTTGAAAGAATTGATGCAGTCCAAAGCTAGAAAAAAACCTAGAAGAGAATATTCTCAACTGACCCGGCCTGTTTCTGCTGTCTCTGCCTGGATGAGTTTCTGGACCTCCTGGGGTTTCTTCTTCTCCTGGGCCTCTTGGTGCTTCTTCTGGCTCTGTCTCCTGACTGAGCGGCACCGGAAGTTCTCGCTGTCTCCTGACAGGATGCTGATCTGTCTGAAAACGAGAGAGTGGCCAACAGATTTAAGTCAGTGGACATAAAAACAGAAAGGCTGTTTGATTCCAGTCGGATGCGGTTATGGAGGCTTTACTACTTCTAATTTCTCACACCTCATAAAACTTTTCTTTGCCTCATTAACAGTAGGTTCGTTGTCCACCATGTCCGTGTGGTGGTTGCTAAGGACGTCGTCGGGGAACAACTCATCTTCTATTAACTCTTCTGTGAAACCATTGGGGCAAACAGAAAGAGATAGCGTGAAACCAGCAAACTCAGCAGTTAATATCAGAAAGGATTGACGGGAAGAGGGAGAAAGTGTTGCTCAACCGGTGGCTTCGTCCTCCTCCACTATATCTTCCAGAGCGTAGTTCCTGAGAAACTCCGCGAAGGCTCCGTTCTGATTGAGCAGCTCTTGGTAGGAGCCCATCTCCGACACCCGGCCCTCCACCAACACCACAATGTTGTCCACCTGAGGCAGGAAGCTGATGCCGTGCGTCACCAGGATGCGAGTCTTGGAACCAAACAAAGGAAATGAATCAATACCAATAAAAGAAACCCCAACGGACACACCTTTTATTACAAGCCCAAGTTCAGAGAAGCTTTCCACACAGATTCCCGTCAGAGAAAACAGGTTCTTATCAAAGACCGAGGATTTTGTTTACGACGCAGAATGAGTCATTTATTGATAAAAGCCGACACAGCTTCCTCACTGGAAAAGCGATAACTTCCTCATCCGAACGCTGAAGTGGTTCCAGTACCTGTGCAGATTGGCGACATCAGAGAGTTTCCTCACCTTGCCTTTCAACACGCCCTCAGGGCCGATGAGGTTGTCGAAGATGTGTTTGGAAACGTGGGCGTCCACGGCGGACAGCGGGTCGTCCAGGAGGTAGACCTCGGCGTCGCTGTACAGAGCTCGAGCCAGGCTGACCCTCTGCCTCTGACCGCCGGAGAGGTTGATGCCCTGCAGAGAGAGGATGGTGTCATCTTCTGTCATCAAAGATGTTTTTTCTGTTTTATATGTCATATCATCAAATCAGAAAACATTAAAAACAAAACATTTTAGTTTATGAACACAAGACTTTCTCTAAGGAAGTGCTGCAAATGTATTCATGCATGTAGAATTTTACGAGTGCACAATTGTGAAGTGCATTGAAAATTGGAATGGCTATTGGGACTTAGTAGATAGAGATGGAGATTTTGCCTCTTTTTCTTTACAAATACTTCACTCAGATTAGCTGTACTCAGAAACCTTTACTCTTCTAAATAAAACCCAAAGCCATCATTTGTCTTTAAGACATTATCTAATTAATAGATGTTTATTGAAGAGTTTAAAGAGAAACGCTACTGTACGAAGCCATAAGACGTCCCTCTTTTTAGTTTGCTTCAAGTCATGTAGGAAAAATGACTGAATGTTTCGACCAACACGCATAACCTTGAAAACATGGAGGTGGCAGCATCATGGTGTGGGGAAGCAGAGACAAACCAGCAAATCAGACCCATGTTGACCCAAGTTTTAGATCTGCCTGGATATTTTTGCTTATTTTAACTGTAAAAAGTTCTTTATGAATGTCATGGGAGTAAATATATTTGCCCATTTATCCATAACAACTCGAACTTTCAATATCTAGCAAGTTTTTTCCCCAATTTTACCATCTATTAAAAGATTGCCCTTGCTACGGCAAGAGTGAAATTACAGTAATAACCCAATATTGTCTGGAAAGCGCAACGTCTCCCCTTTCAGAAACCATTGAAATTTTTCAGATGGAGCGAAGTGTGGCGCAATTACAGTTCTGCAAATTTGGCTGGATCGTTAGTGCTCGGTTTGGTCTGGAAGGGTTAAAAAAAGCAGAACAATCCAGGCAGAAAACCTGCTGGAGACCGCAGAAGACTTATAGTGGAATAGTTTACAAAATGTGTTATGGCCAAGTCAAAGTCCAGACCTTCCTCCAGTTAAGTATCAGTAAATTCACACCACACTTTTCAGAACCTATTTCAGTATTTGAAAATCATGCATCCTCTTCCTTCCACTTCCTAACTACACACTGCTATGTGTTTGCCAATAACATAAAACCTCCTAAATGCAGAAACATTCAGGAGGTAGGAATACTTTTTGCTTTTCTACCTTCTCTCCGATCTCTGTCATGTCTCCTCCTGGCAGCACTTCCAGATCTGGGGTCAAGGCGCAGGCGTCCAGAACACGCCGGTATTTGGACTCGTTGAAGCTCTTCCCAAACAGGATGTTGTCCCGCAGGGTGGCATTTTGTATCCACGCCTGCTGGGGAACGTAAGCCACCGACCCCTGAGAACAGAGTCAGATTTCTGTTAGTTCTCCTGTTTTCTTGTGTCCAGAGTATGTGAAATGTTCACATTCTGGTTGTTAAGGATTCCAACTGGCTGCACAAAATAAATCATTTGCAATCGTTTCACTGTGTATGCAGTGCAAGCACTTGAAACTTGACACTATAAAGCCTAAATCACGACAACTTACAACCTACAAAATGATGACCTGGAGTAGCTGCTGAACATCAAAGCTTGACTCTTTTTCTTTCTTTTTTTGATCTGTCTAATTATTTTTTAATCCGAGGCATAGCTGTCAAAAAGGCTTTTTAATGTTCTTTTAGAAAACATTGAACTTTAGCTTTAAAAAAAAAAAGTACAGATTTCTACAAAGTTTGCTTTTTTTTAGTCATGCTTCACTGCTTGAGACCATTAAATAAATTTCAGGAAAAGGCAAAGAACCTGAGCAAACAGAAATTTAACTTTTCGAGTGGTAATTTTATTCATTAAGGGGGAAAATATAATTGGACCATGAATTAGGCAATAACCACATCTGGGCCCAAGTACTGACGGATCTTTAGAATAAAGAAAACACTTAAATAGAACTTCTTTAATGTAGGTCTGGACTGTAGGTATAAAATAAATTGCTAGGGGGGGAAATACTTTGAAAAATATAGTTTTGAAAGTATTTTCCAATAATTGGGAAAGTGCATATTACTGCACTATTAAACAGTTGAAATAGGATTGCTGAAAAATTTGGGAAGCAAGATAAGCTCAACTTAAATAGCATAAATCTAAAGAAAAATATCTGGGAATCTGTTGGAAAAATATGTTAGTCATCATTTTTATAATCCCGTATTTCCTTATTGAATTATTACATTTATAGTGTTTGTTTTACTTAGCATCTTATCATATTCATAGACTCAAAGAATCATTTGCATTTATTACTTGCATTGTTTCAGGTTTATCATCTACTAATTTGTTCTTTTTTACGTTCTGCTCTTTTAACCGAGTTCACATCTGCCTGTGCAAAGTTCATTGTGACCTTTTGATGACCTTCTGACACTCCAACATTACAGAAAAGTATTGTTTCCTGTGTGTCCAAACTCAACGCAGCAAAGACACAGACTATATAAGTGAGGTCATTTCTGTTGTCGGAGAGTGAAGTGATGTTACTGGATTTGTAAACTCTTCCCATTTTCTACGGTTTGATTCTGTTTTTAACGTTCCTAATATTCATTTTTATAACAGAATCCTTGTTTTAAAAATTTCTGCACATAAACTATTCAAACTTGAAATTAAGTGGTGATTTTGAAAAGTTTGTACAATGATGCAACTGTAATCTGTGGGAAAGTCTGAAAGATTTCATCAGGGGCGTGAAATGTTTACTTTGCTGGATTCTTGTGGCCACAGAAATCGTAAAAGTTTTTGTTTCAGTCAAACAAAACCTCTTCAGTTTTTACAACAGTGAGTCACATGACCAACCCTTGCTGGGAATCGTTGCGGTAGATTCATCTAGTCTTATAAAAAAGGGAGACGCTACTTTACAGGGAAAGTAATTCTCAGTGAAGTCGTACCCGAACAGAAACTTTGCCTTCCACTTTCTCCATGTCGCCAAGCAGCGCGGAGATCAGCGAGGACTTCCCACAGCCAACATGACCCACCACTGCTACCAGGGAGCCCTGGGGCACCATCACATTGATGCTAGCAACACACAGCAAACATGTCACAGTTAGAGGAGTAAAAACACAGGACTTGTGAATGGACGTATCTGTAACTGAGCGTGGCGTACTTGTCCAGAACAGGTTCATCTTCTTTGGCCCACGTGAATTTCCCATTGACTACCGAGACGGCGAACTCTGTTGAGTAACAACGGGATGAAAGACTTTCTTTTCAACAACTTTCAACTGATGACGGAGGAGAAAGCCTGAGTCATGTCACTGCTCTTTAGGTTCAGAGACACTGGGTGAAAGGCGAGGCAGCTTTGCAGAAGGATTTCCCTTTTGGAAGAAGTCAAAAGAAACTCTGACAACGCCCTTTAAGTAGGGATTGAGCTTTGTTTTTACCTGAGCTGGTTTTTCTGTCCACGGAGTTTGGGTCCAACTCATCGTGACTCAAGAAATTTTGGATTCGCTTCAGTGACACGCTCGCCTGAGAAGCAGAAGAGAGACATAAAGCTGCAGAAGAAAACGCAGGGAGGATAAGGAAGAGAAGAAGAGGGGGAAGAAAGGACACCTGTACGAGACCGCTGATCACTTGGGGGAGCATGTTCAGAGGAAATCGAAGGATGTTGAAAAGGGAGAGCGACACAAAGGCCTTCTCTGCATCCAGAACATTCTTCTCATCTACAGTGACGAACACGGCAAATGTCGTCAAGGCAACCTGGAGACACATGGGTAAAGCAGCGAGACGTCAAGGCCTATTATTACACCATGGTAATGCAGCAATTAGCTTCATGTAAGCACATTACTTTACTTGTTTCGGAAAACAAAAGAAAACAAAAAAACAAGTGCTTAAGGCATTAGTTTCTGCTTACATTCAAAGATGACATGGGGTCCTTCAGGGCTACATTCTTGGTTACTTTTATTCAGTCTCTATTAGCTACCCCTATCCAATATTATATAGTACATCACCTGCCATACATATGCTGCATTAATAGGGATTCTCTACATTATGTGGCATGCTAAATGTCATTTGTATCCTGTGAAAATGTAATTTGTTTCATATTTCTAATTAGAAAACTTGAAGAGGGAATAAATTAAAGAAAAGTAACTGCTTTTAAGATCTACTAGAAAGAATATACGTCAGAAAATAGGTATTTTAAAATCACTATAAAATCAAACCAAAACTGACCAAAGTGCTGATGCACCCAGAACCAACTCTCTCTCTGATTAAAAATGCCTAAGTAGTTTAAACCAGTTTAACTTGAATTCTAGACATCAAATCTCCTATTTAAGGTACTTGTGACATTTTTGGGGGCTCGTCTAGGATTTGGATCAGTCATCAGCTACTAAATTCTTTAACTATATGACATTATCAAGATGCAGCAACTTGGTAAAAGTTCAAAAACACAATTAACACAAAGATAAGTGATAACAGTCTCTTGGTAAAACAAATTGAAGAGGAAGGTCTCTCAAAGACTACATAAAAATTATTGGCAAAAAGAGCAACGTGGTCTCTGAGCTTCTTACTATTAGTAAACAGTAAAACACTAAGTGCTTACCAGGAAAGGGGCACTGGTCCAGGCCATGGTGGAGAGTGCTCCCAGGTAGGCTGTTTTTCTGAGGACGATAAGTTCCTTCTGCCGAATAGCCAGGACCTTTTCTTTGAAGGAGTTCTCCCAGGCGTACAGCTTGAGGACTTTGATGCCGTTAAGGATCTCATTCATCAGCTTGAGACGAGCGTCCTTGTGTTGCATCTGCTCCACCTGAGGATAACAAAATGGCATTGTTTTTATTGTGAATTACAGACCTAGAAATAGCCACTACACATAAAAAGCTAACAAGCTACCTTAAAAATTAAGGTAGATTTTAGAAGATTCCATGACGCATGGCAAGATTCTACATGTGATTTAGATGAACGATGCAAAAACCAACCGGTTGGAAACTCAAAAATCCATATTGACCATAAAAAAGTGCTACCTTGTTCAACTTCTTTGGCACAGACATTCATCAGTCAGGTGTTGAAATTAGAGGAATGAGAAATATAAAAGGCTTTTAAAGGGAGACTGCATCTTCTTCAACCCAGACATGTCATTTGGGCCACAGACGAGTGAGACTTTGATCAGATAACAGGAAGGCTGAACATAGCCCAGCAAAGATGCAAGTTTTCTAAATCTCCCTATATTGAAATAAACCCTTTTTTTTAATCATCTCAGTGTTAAGGCAAGGACCTACATTCTCAAGGGATCCATATGGAAACTGTTGTGTTGATGTTAGCCTGCGCTAACTGCTAATATAACATCCTTAAGACTATTTAAAATTCTGGATAATTAGCTTATCACCAACGTTTTCAATTCCACATTGGAGTGGTTTTGTTACTTTCATTGAGATTTTTTCTTTTTTCAAACCTTCATTATTGTTTTTGTTTGTTTTTTTAAACTGTTCCATCTTTTTTCTGTGCAGCTGGGTTGATTTTAGCCAATTTTAATTTTTTTTCTTTGCTCTATTTAGTTTCCATTTGGGATCAATAAAGTATTTTTGAACTTGAAATGAATTGAAATCAATAGGTTGGAACTTTACAGAAACTTGAGGTTGGAAATTAACCTAAAATATCTAATGGGGCATCTCTACATCAGAAAGTTGAAGTCAGTTCAGCACTGGCACCCAGGGCCTAATCCATCCACCCTGAGCCCAACATGTTAGAACCTGTTTTCTGTTCTGTAGTCTCAAGAAGATTCATAGTAAACAATTCGGTAATACTGCGTAATAATTACAAAAAGTACTTAAGTTTACCTTTTAAAACAAATAATCAAAATTAAATGAACTCTACACAGCTTCCCTCTCTGTACCTGATAGGCGCGCGTCTTCATGGCGATGACGGCATTAAAGGGGATGAGCATGACCATGACAGCCACACCAGCCAGCACAGACGGACCAAGGTTCTGCAAAATATGAAAGAAACATTAACTTTAACAGTGCTGGGATTTTTAAATGCGGTTAAACTTGCTATAATATCTGTGTTGTGTACCTGCCAGAGGAAGTAGAGTGCCAGCATAATTTGCAGCGGCGCAGACCAGAGCATGTTGAGGAAGGTGGTGAGATCCATGAACCTTTGTGCGTCGACAGACATCAGATTCACTATTTCTCCCACAGTAGAGGAACGCTTGGCAGCATTCGTTATGACCAGAGACTGAAAAAAAAAATTTAATAAAAAGTGGTGAGGAAAAATTTATATTTTTTAATGCAGAACAATTATTATTAAAACAGCTGCTTAGTTCACTCTATTGACCATTACACTTTCATTAATATCTTCAAAGCCAAAGCAGCCCAAATGGAAATTTTTACTCCACAAACCAGCACAAACACAGCTGAGTTGATTGACACAATTTTGCATGATTTGAAGAGGGTGGGGTGGGGGTGCTCGTTGACCTTTCATGACCTCTGGAAACATTTACTAATATCATTAAAATGATAGAGGCACAAATCTGCACAAACGTAGCACAGACATTTGCCATCAATTTTGTTAAATTTGAAGAAAGCGGGGTGGTGAACTGAGGTTTGAGAAAGTGACAGCGCGACTGTCGGATGTGTACCTTCCGGTAGATGGCTCCTATGAGAGCGGTCCGGACGTTCATCCCCGTGACAAAGCAGTACTGAAAGTGCCGGTGGAGGATGAGAGTCTGCAGTATGGCTGTGAAGAACATGAGGAAGGCCAGCGTGTAACCCCACCAAACAGGGGCTTCCTTCTGATTGGTGAAGGAGATCAACATTCTGGAAAAGTTTAAAAAATTCAAAGTTACAAACAACTGAAGCGTGCTTTCAGATTCAACAATCTGTAACTCGTTAACGGTTTGGTGGAATGATTTCAGGTGTCCTGCGTCACCCGTTTGTACTGTAATGAATTAAGTTGATCAATTTGTACCAGGGTACAAATTATTATCAACTTAACCTCTTTATCATTTTATCTTTTTCCAGTTGATGGAGGCTGCAAAGCTAATAGGAGCACCTTTTTCTTTCCAGAACTTTGGCAAAGTGTAATTAATGAAGTCTCAGTTTTGTAATTTTCTTAGATTAATTCTTAGCATTTAAGCTGTATGGAGGCACACTGTTCAACATCTGATTCTTTATGTGATATTATAGAAAAATATAAAGGTATAAAGAAGATCCTGAATGACCTCCACAAGTCTGGAGACTCTTCAAGTAGGAGACAGGTAATGTAGGCTAACCTTTACATATGGGTGAAGGTAAATATTTGTCTTCCTCGTCGTCGTTATTTAGGAAAAAGAAGTAACTTTGGTAATCCTTACTGACCTAAAACTGAATGAAAGTAGTTGAATTTATTTCAGGAAGTGAAAAGATTCTGAATTTTAAACACTGTAAGTAAATATCTTGTTTCAGGAAAACTTGCCGACTACTGAAGTAAGCTAGCATGTCAGCTTTCAGCTAACATTTCAGAAAGCCTGAAAAGGTTTTTACTGTAGCATGGTAGTCGATTTTAAACTGAGCTATCATCCATTTAGTTTTTTTAACAGTGCTGTTTGAGCTCATTTTTCCTCTGTTTCTTAATAGCTAGCCGACCAGGCACACTGCTCGTCATTTTCATACTTTAAATTCTTTAGGGTGGTTACTATCCTTTGGCTACTAGCAAAACTAGAGAAACAGGAAAACAACAGCAGCAGGATGCTTGTTGCCTGATGAAGATACAATCAAGCCCTTTAGGTCAGTCTGAGTTATTTGACTTGTTTGACCAGGTGAGATTTAAACCTCGATAAGATTGGACAAAAGATTACCGGCTGTGAGTCAGAGAACATGGGTAAAAACTAGACAGAACTAGAAAAGCCATCTTGAATTTGACTTAACACACCAGCACACTTACAGTTTCATCATGACTTCAGTTTTTATCCATTTTTAACAGAAGATTTTAGGATATGCAAGTAGAGTGCTGCATTTTGAAAATTCAAATTAAGACTTGAGGGTGTTTTGAACTTTTTGCCTGTGCTACACAGAACAGATACGATCAGTATTAGTTAACAATGTTGAGTCATATGATAAAATACATGGAGGGAAATTTGTTGGTGAACAGCTCCCATATCTTATCTGACTGAAACTTGGAGATACAGCTTTCACTGAACATTTGCCTTAATCAAATTTCCACCCGGGGACCATTAAGGGCCCGAAGAGGAAATCTATTTACATCTCGGACAAAGCTAGCACACATTTTTTTTTATTTAGAAGAAAGCGACCCTACTTTGGATAGATGCAAAAGCAACATGCAAAAAAAATTTTTTTAAAAGTGCTGGAAATAGTTGTTTTCAGAACTGGAACAAAGAGGGCTTTATGTGTCGTAGCTAATGTGTCGTAGCGCGAACAGCACGCTGACGGAGACTCTAAGCTTTATTTATTTATTTTTTTTACCTGAGCAGCTGGGGGTTGACGAAGGTGATGGAATCCTGCAGGAGCTTAAAGCCCGAGCCAATCAGAAAGTAGGGGCCGAACGCTTTGATGAGGGCGAGGAGGAAGGATGGCTGGTGGGGAGCCGCTTTGTGATTGGACAGCAGCACCTCCACTTCCTCCGGGCTGGTTTCGCCCCCCGCGGCTCCTCCTGAGACGTGGTTGGTGGTCAATGGTTGCTGCTTAGCGTACGTCGCCTTGGTGGTCAGATTCTGTTCACCGCTGTTAGAGGGGTAGAAATAAATAAATGGAAATGTCAAAATAGGCTTCATATGTCATTAGGGTCCTTGTGACACACTCAATAAAAAACACGGTTACCTTGGAGTAGAAGACATCTATTTTATAATGAATAATTTCAACAATTAAAAAAAATATATAATTAAATCACTCAATTATCCTCCAGGTTTTTATTATATTCTTTTTCTACTGAAAAGATAGATTACAACTAATTCTCATTTTTTAGGGCAAAATTATAAAAATTTTCTAGTTTAATCATTGATTCTTATTACATCAATTTTTAAACAAGCTAAAAAGTCATGCAGGAAGCAACATATTGGGATTTTCTAATATTGGTAATATCGGTATTTGTGTGTGTTTTGTGTTTTTCTGTATGCTTTTTTTTTTTTTGCTTTTTCTCTATTTTTCTGAGTTGGTTGCCCCCACTTTGAAAAATCACTGCTATAACTGATTGGAAAATAAACTCTTCTTGATATCAGAATTATCTATCACTGATTGATCTGCAGTCTTGTTTGTGCAAAGGCATAAAAATGGAACTATTTAAAACATAAAACAAAAAAAAAACATGGATTAGTATTTGTAGATAACTACAGACCTGAAGGTGCTTTAGTCATAAAAATGCAGCGAAAAAGAGCTTCTATAACTCTTTTTAAAATTATTTTAGCTCCAATTTCTACATTGTAAAACATTTTTATTAGTTATTTTGTCTCAGGATGAGATGGACAGTTTTACCAGGAGGCACGTTTCAACGCACAGCGGGAGCAAAAAATGAATAATTGTCCCGTCCAAGCAAAACATGAATAATTGTCCCGTACAACTGCACTTGTTTAAGTAGTGACCGTTACATCCCTCAGCAGGACCAGAGGCAGTCGGCTACAATACGGGGAATGAGTCAGCTTGTTAAGGAATATAGTTATTTACATAAATACAACAAACCTATTCTAAGACAAGCTTAGAGTGCAGAACACCCCCCATTTGTCAACTAACCGTCGAGTTTCGGCTGAATACAAACAGATTTGTGTGCAGCTCAAAGAAAAAGTCCAATCCAGCTTTGACATATCAATTTATGACTTAATCTCAGTCCAGAATGAAACACACAGGAAAAAAGGTTGTGGCAGTGAAAGGAAACAGCCTTCAGGAGGCCAGAGTTCAGCAAACCTGTTATGAAGGTTTTCTTTTTTTTTTTTAAGAGTAATAAAAACGTTATAAAATTGTGCTCCAGGGCAAACTAAAAACTCAGACCAATTATAGCTGAAAACATGTGGTGGTGTAATTACCCGAGCCATTAAATGATTCTTATTATGAGTTAGCAACACAGACGCAAAACCATGTCTATTTATCTTAAAGTGTGTTTTTAGCACCCTTTTTTTTTTTTTTTTAAACATTGCCTTTTCTTTTTACTCTTTAAATCTGATAAGTCAGTGAGTCAGTGACATATTAGAGGAAACCATCCCACTGCGTGGGTTACATAGAGCATGCTCAGTTTCACTTGTGCAGCTCAAAGAGCTTGCACAAAGAGACCAGCTTTCTAACACAACATCCTCTGCTCTCTGTGGTCTAAGAGGAAGGAAAAAAGCAACACAACTCAGCTGCACCAATTATGCACAATTATAAAGGTTTTTAAAGGTTTTTACAGCTGCGCATCTGAAAAGTCTGGCGTGCATTTGTGTTTAAAGCAATGAGGTTTTTCGGAAAAGGAGCTCTGTACATAAAGAAGTTGCTCCGTCCATATTTGTAAAGTAATTTAGGGTCAGACAGACTCAAGGGAGAGTGTCTGTGAAAGAAAATAAAATAGTTAATTTCATTTGACTTATAACAAGACATGTTTCCCATGTTATAAGTGACAATCTGCCAGCGGAACCAAAACGTTTTCATTAATATTGAGGAATTAATTACCAAAAACAACCTCATATGTCTTGCTCAAAAATTACTTGTAAGTTAGTTTAGTTTTATTTCAAGTGTACCAAGACATTTGAGCAGGAAACTTGACCAAAAATAAATGATGACTTTTTGCAGTGCAGTTTGAAAGGTTTCTGCAGGTTTCACCAACTCAAAATTAAAACTTTTTAAGACCACCGTGAATTAAATTTAAAACCTGCATCACGACAGAAACGTACACAGAAAATCATATAATTTATGTATAAATGTGAAGCTTCTTGGCACAGAACGCACATAGCGTCATATGAGTTGGCAACAGAAGTGGAGCCAGTGGCAAAGACGAACGTCGTCCGGGCAACAGGCAGTAAATTTACACTTTCCAATGATAGATGCAAAAAAGCTAGATAGCCAACAAGGGTATAGTGAGCGGTAGCTTCCACCGCCTCGAGTCCCAGAACCCAATGAAGATGTCTGAGTGCAACTCAAACTTTTGCCTGATAGAAAAGTCCCACTATAAATATAAATTAATTTAAGACACTTTAAGTTCTTAATTTAAGATTTAAGACTTTTTAAATTTAAAGGTATTTGAATATATGACAATGGAAGCCACATGTGTCATATTTTGTGTGTAAAGTAAAAAAAATGAAATTATGCTTCTATTCTGTGTTGGTCTATGACATAAAATCTTAAGACACATTTAAGTTTGTAGTTGTAGCTTGACGAATCTCTAAAGCTACTCAGACATTTTTCTAAATAACTTTAGACATTGGGCAGCATTTTTAACTGGTAAAAATAATGAGTTGCAGATACAGTGGAGCTATTTTTGCATTAAAATGATTCAGTTTAATATGATGTTCAAAACATTTGTTTGACCGTTTTCATTGTTGGTAAACTTTCTTTTTTTAATGAGAAGCAAAGACTGACTGAAAGCACTCCATGCCTCAGGAGCCGGAAACCGGCCCCTTCGCTCTAGAGCTTTTAAACTCCTACCTCTTGACCTTGGTTTGCTCCTTCTCCCACTCCTTCAGGAGTTTCGGCACCATCTTCTCGGAGCTGTCGCGCTGGTTCAGCGACCACAAGTCTTTGGCTTCAAGGGGCATTTTGTAACCTTTGATGGCCAAACTGGGAGAGAGAAAAACCAGCTGAATTGAGTCAATCACATACATTAAATAAATACATAATTTTCACTACATTCAAATGAAAATCTTCAGCAGCCTCATTGTTTGTGAATCTAATTTCTGTTCCAATTTCTTAATCCAATTAGCTCCAGACTTCAGAGCAAGACTGGGATGCTTACTGGTTTCTAGATTCACTAAGGTTTGGAAAAGTTGTGGTTTTAAATGCTTTTCTTCTGCTCCATCTGTTGCTGCACACTGTCACTCAGGTGGCTGAGCGAGAGCTACAACATGACAAAAAAAATAAAAAATACAACTTCGATATGGAAACTAAAAGATAACCACTTAACACTCTTATTGGGATAATATCGTTTTACAACGACAAAGGTGATGTTATGCATTTGTGTTTTAAATTACTTTATACGTCACATTTTTACTAGTCATTGAGAGGAATTTGGTTCTACATTGAGTGTTTCTGGAAACCTGAAGTATCTTCCACATGAAAAGTTTAAAGTTCTTACAAATAATTTCATGGCTACAAAGCAGAAGTACATAATTGAGCACGAGAACAGCTTTAACAAAGTTTCTGCAGGTTTCACCAACTCAAATTTCAGACTTTTTAAGATCACCAAGAATGGAATTTAAGACCTGTATCTAAAATAGATAAAACGTACAAACGTCGTCCATTCAACTGGCGATAAGTTTCCACTTGCCCATGATAAAAAGCTAGTTATGAAAGGATGTGTTAGCAGCTGGTTATACAGTAGCTTCAACCGTCCCGAGTCACAAAATGTAATGATGTCTGCATGCAACTCAAACCTTTGCCTGACAGAAAAGTCCTATGAGAAAATAAATTAAATAGAATATAAGAGATTAAATAGTCCAGTTAATACCTGTGATTAATATATTAAAGGACAACTCACATTTTTAAAAATGAATTTCAGATATTTCAAGGCCTTGATTTCAGATCTACAAATTTAAGACTTTTTAAGAATGTGCAGGCGCCCCGTTTAACCAGTTCTGCCACGGTGAGTCCCGGCCAGTGTTGTCTCCATTTTAAGGTCCTGTGTGGCTCCTCCCCGTTTTTCATAACCCCTTCAGAGGCGGCACAAGCCAGACTTTAATCTTATCAACTCAACATTTCTGGCTTTTTATCTTTAAGATGAAATGAAATATCCGGGTTTATGTGAATCAACAATGATAACAACCACATGGAGGATGACATGCAATGTCATTTTAAGTTACGACCATCGATCTGATCTGCTGCGCGTTTGTGTTCCAGCATATATTCACGCCCACAATAGCAAGAAAAATACAGCCAGTGGAGACGCACCCAACTTGGCTGAACCTCATCCAAACATTAACCAGCTAGACTGAGACTTGGTAATGAAGAAGTGGCTTTAGATGCTCCTGTAAGCCAACAGGTTTACAGGAAAACAGTCTTGTTAATTTATGTGGTTTACCAAACAATGTTCTCCCTACCAAGACAGACGGTTAGGTTTGGGCACAGACCTATAAACCACTGCACAGAAATCACCGGGAACTGCTCTTTCACACAGGAAAACACCAACGCAAACTGCATGTTGAAAGTGGGAAGAGAAACCTTTTCTAGTAATACTGATGTACTCCCACTCAGTCATCGACACAGAGCAGAGCCTCAATGTCATCTAAGGTCGTCTGAGCAACGGGAATCAGAATATAGAGACCAAAGGAGGCTCGGAGCTTCATCCACTCTATGTGGGTCACAATTCATTAGAGGCAAGGTTTCCAGCAGTCATTCGAATCTTCAGTTTTTTATATTTCATAATTTTCAGATTTTTATGCTGAATAATTTATTAAGTTAGACCGGTGTTGAGTAAACTTTCTTCCGTAAAGTCCAGAATCGTTAAGTTGCATTATGAATGACCATTATCAATGGCATTTAAGACCCGTATCGCCACAGAAATGTATGAACTTCCTCCATCTAACTGGCGGTAAATTTGCACTTGCTAATGAAAAATGCAAAAGGGCGTATTCGCAGTGGATTATTGTTACACTAAAATGTCTGTAGCCACAAATCGCAATGAAGATGTCTGAGTGTGACTCAAACTTTTGCCTGACAGAAAAGTTCCAAAAGAAAAAAGGTTTTTGAAAAATCTACATAGAATATACAAGATTAAATAATCAGGCGACGACCAAATTTAAGACCTGTGACAAACATATTAAACTTTGTTTTAAAAAGTAATTCAAGACATTTTAAGGCCTTGGTTTTTAGAAACGTAAATTTCAGACTTTTTAAGAATGAGTGAACACTAATCATTTCTAAAGCTTGGTGGTTGCAGTCTGTGTGTTTTTTCCAGCATGAATGAGAAGTCAGTCAAGGAATAGACTACTGGTATTTTCAACCCACTGAGAAGCTGACAAACTGATCAATTACTGGACATAATATGGTCACAAACTGGTCGAGAAGTTTTTATTATGATAATAAAACTTCATAATAAAAGTTAGAGTGTTTTATTAGCTACTATCAATTTGATATAGTGGCTAATAAAACTCTTTAAAACCTCTAAACTGTAGAATTTTTCTTTAGTGCCCCATAGAAACCAATAGAATCAGTACGGAAAAAGATATGAGAAATTCGTTATATTGTACTGTTACATTAAAGTTTGTCTGTATTTCTCCTTCTGGTGAATCTTCTTTAGCAACAAGTTGCCAATCTAAACGTAGGTATTTCAACACAGTTTTACTCAGCAGAAGGTTTGGTTTTCAAACCAGGCCATGGTGATTGAGGCCTATCCCCAGCATGATCCTTAATTAGATCTTAATTAGCTGCTGCTGCTCTTTGAAACTGAGAAAAGCTAATAAATAAAGCTGAAATATTCAACCTTTTTTTTTGTAATTCTGAAACATTGTAGTTACTTCAAACTAAACAGAGATGATAGATTTCAGTTATCATAAAATCATATCACAAAAACCAAAATGAATCACCTTGTGAACCACCAGAAGGTCACGGTGGACAGAAAGCCTGCTGTAGTTTCAGGGCACGGATTCTGGGGAGAAATCAAAAGAGGGGCAGAAACACAAGTCAGGGCAGTTAAATATATATAAGGTGTAAACATACTTCATACTGGTGCAACATGTGGGACTCACAGGGTCAGTGACCACATTGGAGAAGAGAGGAGGTTTCTCATTCAAGCAGCAGAGGACAAGTTCGAGGAGGATCAGGCCGAAGTAGAAGTAGAAGGAGGTGAAGCGCAGCTTGTCCGGAACGCCGCCCTGAAATGCACAAAAAGAAAGGAAAAAGAAATACTGTCAATTAAAAGAAACGCCAAATTGAAATTCAAGGACTTCAAGCACCTGTAGGAACCCTATAATAAATTAAAATTTTACACATAACACTCCACACTGGAAGTCATTTTAAATATCTGAAATAAAACACAACAAATAGAAGGGAAATAAAATAGAATTTGAACTCTCTGCCTTTAAAAAAGAGTAATCATTTTCATTTATCATGCGATTAATTGCTCAAGGTTTCCCCCAGAAAACTTGCTAAGCCCATTGGTTGGATGCATTCATCCAGCGGCCAGTCGTGTTTTTGAGTTAAAAAATGTTTAAAGTCGACAGGAAATTTGAAAATATCTCTTGATAATTATGTGTTGTTGGAAGATTAATACCTGAACACCAACTATAAAGTCTTAAAAAATGCTAACATTTTAAAGAGACTTAAATAAATAAGCAATGCTTAGCCTGGTGGGGGCACAAGTAAAGCCTGGTGGCCCGCCAGGCTTATAATACATTGAGGGGAAACCCTGATTGATTAATTGCTTATTGCGACAGAATTAACTGGTTGAAAAAGCCGCAGACAAATCAAATAACCGAAAACGAAAGTCACGTGAAAACGAAACGACGGTGACCCATCACTGTTTTTAATGTAAAGCTGCTTCAAAACCACAGAACGTGTTGAGCAGCTTACTGATGATTCATCAGAGCAGACAGCCTGAATAATGCATGTGTCACTCTATAAAGAGAAGAGCAGCAACAAAATACAACATTCTGCATAGTATAGACACTTGAAAGTGACTAGTACTTTTAGTTTAGTTGTTTATTCTACTTTTACGTTTCAGTCCAGGTATCACAACTAATTTAACATTTTACTCTTCCAATAATCAATAAATATGTTTAGCAGCAACAGAAATATATATATTTTTGTTTTAATTCAAATCTATTACTTCATGTCATACAACTACGGCTTTTTTGCCAGCCTCCCATGGAAATCTCACAGCAGCCCATATTTGTTTCCTGCATACGTCAGAATGAGAACCTTATAAACAGGTTAGCTGGGGGTAAAACCTCCTCTGATTATGGAGCTTAATCCAATAGCTCGGGTATTTAAACACAAGCTCAAACCTTCACACAAAAAGCAAGCGGCAATGCTAGAGAGCGCAGAGGAGCAAAGCCTCCCGCAGTGCGAACAACGCTGACCTGGAAAACGCCTACACTGCACCGACTCATGCTTTATGACCCGTAAATGAACATTTTAGCTGTGACGCTGAGTCACTGCAGACTCAAACTTTGAGTCTGGTTCCAGGGAGAGAAAGGGGTTTCGGGGCTCTACCGCCGCCCCCAAAGCAGTTCCAACATGTTTAAAACCATCTGTTTCTCTCCTGATCCGGGATTCTGGTTCATCTGTCAGAAGAGAGACTTGAATCATTAATAATCTCTTAGATTTTAGAAAGAATGAAAATCTATTGATCTTTGAGAGGGTGCACTTGCATTACTATGCAATTACCGTAATCTTATTTGAAAATGGTCTCAATACAACAATATTATCATTTATCTCAATAACTTCTGGGACAACTTATTATCTAGGAAAATATGGAAAATTATCATAATTAACAAATATAAAGATTTTAAAACATCTGTGTGTGATGACTCTATATGAAGTGTTTCACTTAGTAATAAAGTTCCTAAAATAACTGAACTTTTGGATATTTAAATTTATTGAATGGGCCTGTAAGCTTGTGGCTTTAATAAGACACAAATGTAAAAAAAAGTTTGAGCACGACAGTCACCGCTTGCTTAAAATAACCAGTACAACTCCATAAATATATGTCATATCTTGTTATTACAGTTGGTATGTATCTGTTGCCATGATGTGGATGAACTTTCAACAAACCCCATGCTTTTTCAAAAAAACAGAAAAAAACAACAATGTTTCTTTGAAGCGGTCATATTTACTAGGTCACTCGTCTTTCTGCTCTTTTCCACGGGAAAGTCTCAAACTCAGCTAGCTGAGGAGCTTACGGCGCTGAAAGGCAACAATCTAAGCACTCAGCCAGGTAATAACCTGCGTCACTGGAATTAAAGCGCATGCTTTCCTGCTTCCAACGCACGAGTTACAGTTTGTTGTTATTTCTTTTTCACACTTCCTGCCCGTCTCGCGGCCTGCGGGTTCATTTGATGCGGAGTCGGCACGGCGCGCACGCTGTAAGTGAGCTGCTAGGAACAAGTCCAGTATTCTGCTCTCTGAGCTTAGTGTTGCCCTGAGCCGACCCTTGCTAAAACATCTACTCACTGTAAACTCCACAGCAGCTCCTAAAAACAAAACACAGACTCCACTGAGTGATCAAGTGACCTGAAACGACTTGGGAGTCTGAGTGGTGCATTATGTAAAAGACTGCAGAGAACAAAAAAGGGAGCAAAAAGGTATTTAGGAGCTGCAGAGCAAAGTTATTAGACTAGAACTGACAAAAGCTGAAATTGAGAAAACATTTTTGTGAACTGAAATAAATAAAGACAGTACTTAATACTAGTGGAGCTATTTATAAAACTAACAAAAACACTGTAAATAAAGCCAAATATTCTTCTTTTTCCTGTTTATGAGTCTATTTATCAACCTCTAGAACTGATGTGAAATAGATTTTTTCCCCCCGTCACTCAGTGCTCCTCCTGACGGCCCTAACGCAAGTCTGCAAAATGGCAACAGCAAAAGATAGAAGAAAACACCAGAGTCAATTGGATGTTCAACATTAAATAATTCCGTTTTGTGAAAAAAATTATCTTCTGTTGAATATTTATTACTGAACATGCATAATCACAATGCAATACTTTGGTTAATTTTTAGGTGCAGAATTAAAAAAGGCAAAAGTTTAGGTCACACTCAATCGTTTTCATCGCGTTCTTTGACTTAAAGCTACCGGTAACTCAGTGCTAACATTGTTAGCTAGCTAGCTAACAAGGTCAAAGAATGAATAAACTAAAACTAAACAATGTTTAACTAATAACTAATAGAAAACTAGAAATCCTACTCAAAAAACTAATTAAAACTAACTGAATTAGTCAAAACATAACCGTGAAAAACAACTAAACAATGCGCTCTTACCGAGCTGGAGGCCTTCAGGATCTTGGAGCGGAAAGGCACGATGGCGCACAGCACAGATAGGAACCAGAAGATGAAGAGGACCCCCGAGGACTGGACCCCATGTAACCTCTCATACTGGATCAGGAACGTGGCCAGGAGCTGAGAGAGGAAGAGGACGGGAAAAAGGAGAAGCTGAGTTTCATATTAGCCGGAGCAAAGCGGCGGAGGTCGAGTTAGGTGAGCTGCACTCTGACTGGGGTTAGCATCTTGATTACAATCTGTTTTCCATCAAACACGGGGTCAGACCACCGCTAATCCACAAATTTTTCTGGATTTGTCGTAAGCCGGTGCAGCTCTTCTGAAGTGTACGGATTATCTGAACCGTTCATCTGAGTCCTTTTAGTGCTCCGTCGCTGCTAGATACTGGAGTCAGAGCCGCAGGGTGAAGGGAAACTAGCCGTGATCCGAGGTTACGGACTATGACTTTATATTAAACTGTGAGCCTTTATCAGAGATCAGATGGGAAAGTGGGTATCTTTGGGTTTAAACGTCGGATTTACTGATGCTTTTGCAAAACAGGAAAAAAGAAAAGTCACAGCAAACAGCAGATTAGTGACCATGAATCAAATCAGAACATCATGATTTGCTAAAATCAGATGGCAAAAGGGTAAATACTCAGGCAGGCCTTGAAGAAAGAAACGGACTGCAATGATTAGTTCCACCTAATAATCTTTGTGACATCGGATGGTGAGGTTTCTTCAGAGATCAGCGCGTTCTTTCCGTTACGACTCTGAGAAACAAGAGCGCATTTATATTCAGCTGTCCTCCATCTCAACCTCAGGTCTTCTGCAGCCTCCATCAGTAGGGATTATATTTTTTAAACCACATGCAATAACCAAAAACATATGTAATTGTGGTGTGAATGAACAAAATCAAATCAGTAGCTAGACATTAACATTTACTGTAATTCTGCTTCACAACAGACTGCTCCGATTCAACAGAACATTTGCAGTACAAGGTGTAAGAAAGTGTTTTTTATCATAAAAAAAAACAAAAACAAAACTCATATTATGTGCAAATCTAACTATTTTAACATAAAAAAAACTTCCTTCTTCTCAGAGTTAAACTGAACACTGAAGTATTGTCAGTGATTGTTTTCATATTTGAATTCTTTTAGTTTGTCTTTTAGGTAATAACACAGGTCTTTGCATATTTCACCAAGTCAAATTCAAGACTTTTAAAGACCTTTTTAAGACCATTATGAATGAAATTTAAGAACTAAATATTCACAGAAATGTACAAACTTCGTCCAGACAACTGGTGATAAGTTTCCATTTACCAGTTATTAAAAACACAAAAAAGCTAGCTAGCTATGTAGTTAGCAAGGTTAGCATTGATAGCCTCAAGTCAAAGAATGCAATGAAAATGTTTGCATGCGTCTCAAACGTTTGTAAAAAAAAAAATGCGTATAGAATATATGAGATTAAATAGGACAAAATTTAAGACCTGCAATTAATGTATTTAAGGCCAACATACTCTTTTTGTAATCTAATGATATTTAAGGCCTTGATTTTAGGTGTATATTAAGTTAAGACTTTCTAAGTGTCATGTTCAGGACTTTCTTATTCCAGATGTGTCACAAACTTCTTTTCATGCAGCATATCTGCAACAGGTTCCCATGAACTGAACGACGAGACGAGTTGTTTGCCTTCACATTTATACATTTTCCTATAAAAACAGAAGGTCTGGGGTCTGCTGTGGTGGCGCAGGGGTTTAGCACGCCCCACGTTTGGAGGCCTTAGTCCTCAACGCGGACGTCGCGGGTTCGACTCCCGGGCCCGGCGACCCTCGCCACATGTCTTCCCCCCTCTCCTCGCCCTCCTCCCTGTCTGCCTACTGTCAAAAAATACGAGCCACTAGCGCCGCAAAAACTCTTCGGGGAAAAAAAAAAAGAAAATTATATTTAAAAAAAAAAAAAACAGAAGGTCTGGCTGCCTTCACCTCTCATCAGCGCTGGAGACCAGCTTGAATGCTCAACCACAGGGGAGCTTAATGAAATACAGCTCCACATGACGCTGCTGCGTTAGTGCACAACAATCTTATGATAACATAGTTTGGAAGAACAGGAGTTAGCATATCATTTTCATACGAGACGAAAGCTACAATCTTAATTTAAAAAAAATAAAAAATCTGTAGGAAATGCTGCTGGTCCCATCTGTTATCACTGTGACAGCATCACAGATGTGGGCTCCACACTTTGAATTTGCATATGCAAAAATAAATGTACAACCCCTATGCTGCAGGACATACAGTCCATGAATGGTCTTTTGTAAAGCTGTCGCTATTTGACCCATGCTACGCTGCATGTTCCTTACCATGGTGATGCCGAGCACCAGCGGGGTGATGAAATAGATGGGGGGCGGAGACTCATCCTGCCGCAGCTCGTGAAATGTGTAGAAGAGGTCGGCCCAGCACACAACCCAAAGCAACAAGCCGAACGCCTGAGGGAAAAGGAAACGCAGAGTGAGAGTAAAACAAATGAAACGATAGAAAAACAAAGAAGAGGTGGGAGAAACTGCAGAACAGGAGAGAAGAGTTCAGCGGTTCACTTCCTGGTGGGAAAAACAGGAAGGTGATTATTTAGTTTTTATTTGTCTATGGTGTGACAATTTGAAGGAAGCCTTCCTTTACTTCACCTGCTCTGTTTCACAGATTAAAGGTGCACGTGAATTAAAACTAAACACACTTTTTAACTGTTTTTAGTGTTTATGAATAAGAGTTCAGATACTTTTCCAATAGTAAAGTTCAAGCACTTTTCAAGTATTTTCAAGGTAAGTTTTCAAACTTTTCCAGCACCACACTTTGGAGATGAAAACAGAATAAATGAATTAAAAACGACAGTTTCAATTCATTATTAAATGACATCACTTATTACTGTCATAAATTCTGGTAGTACTCTACATTGCAGTGACAAAGAAGCTAAAACACAGTTTTATGTTTTGAAAATTCTCTTTAACACACCTTGTACACTCACCTGGTCCGAAAATGAAGCAATAATTTAACAAAAAATCCTGCAAATTCAATAACCTAATTAAAATAGAAAATATAAATCAACCTTTTTTTTCCAAATACACAGATTAATAAATCGTTAAGCAACTACGAGTAATAAATATTCATTACACTGAAACAATCTAAAAAATCATGTTAAGATAAATTATCTTGGTTCTCAAATTAAATACTTAAAGACAATATATATATTTTAAAAATAAAAAAAAAAAGTTCTCTCTGTGTTTTCTGGCTTTTAGCAAACAGAAATAATTTTGGTAATTCTAAATTACCTAAAACATGAAAAAGTTTGTCTTATTTAACTTCAGACAGTGAGAAAAAAAAATTATGTTTTCATTCAGTGTATGAAAATATCTGGTTTCAACTGTAAATAAAATGTAGACTTTTAATAAAACATTTGATGGCACTTTATTGAAAAATGCCTCACTTTAAATGTCACACACTTTCATGGACTCCAAACCTTGAAAACACCTACTTGACATCAAGCCTTTCAAGGATTTCAAGCACCTGTACGAACGCTGTCGATTCTATAATCTGGACTTTAAATTTCAGGCTCCTCCAAGGTCGAGCTCATTCCTATGTCACTGAACTATTAACTGTTTTTTCCTTAAGACCTTATTTAACGCAACAATGTCCCACTTACTGTTTTGAACCTGTTCAGCAGCGACATCATGATGTACCCTCGGCTGCTCTTCTTCATGTAGTAGATGTAGGCCGGAGAGGCTACCCACAGGAAGACGCAGGGCAGCCATGCCAGGACGGAGAGCTGGAAACACTCGGAGAGGTCGGGCCGGTCCGTGTGGAACGTCTGATTGGGTTCCTGCAGAGGACCAGATGTTTGACTGGTTAGTTCACACAACAGGGTGTCTCAAAACGAAAAACTCCAGATTACAACACCTGGGTCATTACACAGGACAGGACAGAAGCTTCAAAATAGACAGAGATTAACAACACTGTTATGGTTAGTAGCGCTTTTTTAGATCAAGTAAAGGAAAACTAAAGAAAAAAACATCTCAGTAGTTACTTTGTTGCACCAGATGCCCAACAAAACTTTCATCAGAGCCTGGAGTCAAACCATCACTTTCCTCCCTCCCAAACATGTTCATTGCTCTTGAACTTCACCACATTTTGTCACCTTACAACCATAAACCTCAGTGTATGTTCAAGTTGATTTATTTTTTCACTATTTTCAGATGACAAAGCATGGACTACTATTTTATAACCAAAACTTCCCGACGGCTTTAAACTTCCCCAGAACTATTATTCTTTAAATGTCTGTTTTATTCCTTTGTCTTCATGGTGCTGTCTGTTCACTAATGTTCTATAACGAAGCTCTGAGAACATCTTAAATTAAAATACGTGCAGGGGAACTTCACTTACTTATTATTCGAGTTGTCATGGCCTCTGAGCGTTTTATTGGGGACCAAAATTGCGACATTTGTTACATTTTCAACTGATGCGGTTCGCTTTCACACTGCAAACTAAAGTCTTCAAAAACCTGTTCACCTCCTCACCTGTGGTGGCGCTATACAAAGATACACTGATGGAAACAATACAAAAATCTCTGAAGAAGACATTTACATTTCCTTATTCAAGAAATGTAAACAAATGTGGAGTGACATCCAATTTTAGCTGGTGTAGGATTGGATTGGTTTGTAAAAGACCACGGGCCATTTGTCCCACTAGCGTTGGACTCGATTGTTTTGGTTAAATTTACCCATAATACCCTGTGCGCTAGAATCCGCTTCCTCTTTTGGAGAGGTCTCTGGTCTGCTTTGCGTTCACATAGGCATTTGAACAGAACCAGAGTTCACTTCAACCGAACCAAGACCGAGGTTTGTAGGCGGCTCAGGCTTTCTAGGCAAACAACTAGAGTTCGATTAAAGCGGACTAAACAGGGTTGGTGTGAACGCGTCCTAAAAACATTTATAAAACCATGTATTAATTTCTTTTCAACTCACAATTTTGCTTTTTTGTTTTGCTTTGTGACATAAAATCCACTCGAACACATTCAAGTTTGTAGCGGGTGAAAGAAAGTTCAAAGGTCATGAATGCTTTTTCAAAACACAGTAGCAGCTGAAGGATTAGGTTTACATTATGGAGCTCCTTTCATGCCTGATGTGCATTCCTTTACCTGTAGGAATATTTTGGCCCTTTGCAGATTCCTACACAACTTTTTGAGGTGAGGAAAGGAGACATTTTGAACTGACGTTGAAAACTAGGGTGGACAATATGGACCTAAATATTCTATATTTCTTCCTGTGGCATAAAAAGACACTAAAAGACATTTTACTAGAATTGGTTATGCATTTCTCATCTTTATTAGAAAGAACCTTCAAAAATGCTCCAAAACACAAATATCTTGACAATAGACAATCAGACTGAAGAAAATCAACCGAAGCTGCAGGAATCTAACACACCGTCCCACTGATATGAGATGCAGAATCTGTCTTCATCACTCACTCTGCTCCCTGTAGCGATTTCAGCAAACAGTTATTTGTTGCTTCTTTAATGTACAAGAGTGGTATTAAAAAAAAATTTATGCAAGAGAGTGATATTAAAAATATCCAATATTTCAAAGAGTGCTTAATGGTATTAAAAACGTACTGCCCAATGGCTCTGTGGGCCAACATTTGTGTTGCCTGAGGCACTTAAAGAAAATCAAAAATCAATATTTACCCAGTCGTGAATCTGGATCTGATCTCTGTGTACAATGGATATGCTGTAGTCACCACACTGTAAAAAGATTTTGAAGATTTTTTGCTGTTTTGTTGTTGTTTGTCTTGTAAAACAAACATTTCAAATTATTAAACAAATCTGAATGCAAAGATAACCACCAATCAATCAATCAATCAACCAATCAATCAGAAATCAAACATTTCTGAAAAAAGGGTAATTCAAAGTGTTCAAATATGTTGCTCAATAATCCATTCTTTATGGTTCAAAGCAACTCTAAATAGGTGGGGTTTTAGTATTAATTTAAAGGAGCTCAGTGTTTCAACTGTCTTATAATCTTATTTTCTTTATAACTTGAAGAGTAGATGTCTAATAAGAACGCTCCAAGGATTGAGCCTTGGGGCACCCCGTGTGTAAACTATAAAACAAACAGTCTCCAAGTAAAAATTTTACTAATTAAAGCAAAACAAATATGCATTTGAACAAATACGTTTTCTACTGAACTCTAAATCAGCAGTGCAATTCAAGATTCTTATTACGTTTTCGGGAACAAAACAAGAATACTTTTAACTGCACTGTGTCTGATTTCAAGTGAGCTTTTATATACTTGAAAAATGTTACCCTAAACATAAAGTTGTGTTTCTTACTTAGAAGGAATCAATGAGAGTTCAACCAGCGAACTATGAATGAACTTAAGCTGTTACAACTACACTCCATGAGTTGTAACAGTGATTCAGCATTAAGGCGAGACTCCATTACGGCTCGCCTTAATGCTTGAGAACAAGTTTGCTCAAAACTTGTGCAATAAAGTCGTGACTCGTCGTGTAAAGTTGTTGGAACAATAAGAGCAGGGGAGACCATCCGGAGATGAAAGATAAAGTAAACATATTTCATACTGCAGTGAGTCGTGACCCCAAGTCATGCTTCCCTGGTCAAACACATGCCTGAAGGCCCGCCCACAGGCAGAACCAAGATAAACACAGCTGCCAACCTCCTCTGCTTCGCAGACCACTCCTATCAGTACTAACTCGTGTACATGACTGAGTGTGTGAGCAGAAGAAGCGTGGAGAAAAGAGATAAAAATGTCTGCGTCTACCTCAGAGTCCCATTCCAAGGAAAAACATTTTGACTGCTTGACTATACAAAAATAGAAATTTGGTACGTTTTAGTTTTAGGTATCGAAATGGACTAATTCGGCTTGAGACCTTCTCTATAATGCTCTATTTTAATAATTCAAACACCAAATATACCTTAATATGTGTGTCACAACGCACAGAGGAAACCGACTTGGTGCTACCACAGCCCAGATCTTTTGCTCTTGAAAATTCAGCCAATCAGCATTAAGGAAAAAATAACGGTGGTCTTGGATTGTCTGATTTTGCAACCGCCAGTCAAAGGATGTCTAGTAGCATTTCTACTGGGTATTTCAACTTCCTAAGCATCATTTTCTTTCAATGTTTCCCACATTAATTACACTTTCAAGCCATTTATATATTCCTACTTTTATTGCCAATGTAGGCAGGATCAGTCCTCCGGAGAACCAAGGCGCTTCTAAAAACAGGCCAATTTATTGTAGAAACGAATTATTCTGGAAAGATTTGAAGCAGAGACAGAGGAAGCAAGCCAAAGAGTTGGAGAAAGAGGCAACAAATTACATCAATGTAAATAGTTTATATTATCTCAGGCCAGTTCAGCGAAGGCAGAGATCATGTGAGGAATCTAACTATTCCAGAATTTTATATGAACAACATACAGCTGAAAAGGACTAGAGCAGGAAATTAAGCAAATCATCAAAAGTGAAACGAGAGCCACAGATGGAGTTGTGATAACCGCTACAGAAGATTTAAGAAGGAAGTTATTTATGCCTTCAATTTAATATGGCAAGATCTATAGTCTATAATCTCACAAGCAGCACCATTCCTTCCTTATTAGTTAACTAACACGTTTCCTTTAAGCCCTGAGGTGTGAGGAAGAGGTAAAACGGGTAAACAGAAAACAGAGAGAGAAGCTAAAACCACAACAAGGAAGATAAGAGGCAACAATTTGTTTATACATCTCCCACTCCATCCTAATATCATTCATAAACAACATTCCTTCATATTTCGATTCCTCTGTTTGAGGCAGAAACCCAGAGGAAGCAATTCTGATTATAATCAGTCACAGCTTTAGATCAAAATGAAACATTCTTATTTTATTCTGGCTTTTATGGCCAGAATTTATTGAACCGCCAAATCTGCATTTGAATTGTTTGCGCAGCAAATTCTGTCATAGAAATATATTTTTTCCCACTTCCACTGAGCAGCAGGAAGAAAACGTAAATGTGAAATTTAAAACTATGCTTCCAAACCACACAAAGGAGGAGGTGGAGTGGAAACTGATTAACTGTTGTAAAGAGCTCACACCCAAACCTACAAAACAAGTTTTTAATCTGGATTAAAATGAACCTATATACATAAGGTCTATAGTTCCTCGCCTTCTGGGTGAACTTCCAAGTATTCTTTGAGGCAGCTTTGCTGCATAAACACACTAATTATTTTTTATTTTTTTTAAGATTAGATGCTAAGTTGTGTTTTACCGTTACTGGCAGGTATGACAGATGATTTTGCAACTGCTCAAGCATTCGTGGAACGCTTAACCAGAAAATATCAAGTTACAGAACCGTAATTCAAGAAGTTAGCATAAAATGAGAAGTACATTTCGCATTAAGAGGAAATGTGTGAAGGGTTTTTAGAAAAACAAATAAAGGGAAACATAATTACAAAATCTTTGTCTACTGATAATCATCGAAAAAGGGGGAAGCTGCTCTTGAACCATTATTGTCTAATGGTGTAGTTCAGAGAGCTGAAAGACATCGATGACAGAGAAAGGTGCAGCAGCCCGTCGAACCTTTTCATTCCTCCTCCTGTTGCTATGAGATGAGGACCACACAACTAAACTGTAGCTATAGTTATTTCCTCTCTGGCGACTCTTTATTCCTCTGGAGAAGAGTTGCAGAGCACGCAGGTATCCACAGGGAAACCAGACTGAAATGTGACCTTTAAAATTTATGTTACTGATTGCAACAACCTCGTCATGTCACTGAACGGGTTTGAATGAGCTGGTTACTTGGCAACTATGCTGTCAATCCATTTGTCCATAAAATGAAGGGGAAAGTCTACATTTGCTTCGTTGTTCAAATTTTAATGCCGGATTCAAAGGAGGCAAAAGGAAATCCAACATTTTCATTATGATGCAATTGGAGGAAAGAAAAAAAACAGATGGGAAAGAAAGTCTGAGAAATGTATCAGACTAGAAAAGGGTTACACAGCTATTTCTGCTTTAGTGAACCAGAGTTAGAATGATTATCTTCAAACGGAAGAGAGGCAATCTTCCCTGACCTGACCTGACAAAGTTACCCCATTAGCACCAAGAATTTCTCCATTCTGTTCTTGGCGTAGCCCAAAAAGTACAACTTTCTTAACTCAACAATGTCACATTTGAACGCTGCTAAAGCACAACAACAGGAACACCGTCTCCAACAGAACTACATCCTGTCAGGGTTCGTGTTACATGTGCGTGGCCTGCATTGACTTCGTCAGATTTATGTTCTCCCCTAATAATTAAAGCCATTAATTTGACAGAGCAATTTCCTCTTCATAATGTCCAAGTTGGGTGGCAAACAATAATCTGTTTAAATTCCCACTGTCAGCACACAATACCAGCAGTGACGTGGGGTGAGGTGCAAAGATGGTGAGGCACTGACTTAAGCATAATCAGATGTACAAATGTAGACCAGCTGCATGTTATTGTTTACATAAGGAAATTCCGCGCATTCCCTTGTGTAAACAATAACTTAAGGAGGGCAAAAAGACTATTAAAAAGTCTATATAGCTGCGCTGCTGCCGTAGAATAATTCTGTTAACTCAATGAAACTTGGACATGACGATATTATTAATTTCGTGCTGTGCTCCACAGCAAAGGGAGAAACCGTTAAAGTACAACTCAAAACCATGTCTTTCTCTCTGCATCAATGCAGCTACACACAGACTCGTTGCCATAGCAACTGACAACAACACCCCTAAAGAAATTACTGAAATATTTCCCCACAAAGAGCAGAACGTTCAGTCTGTTGCAGTGGTATGGTTTTAGGCTTAACGTTTATTTTGTGATTATTAATAAGTGATCGCTTTGGTAGAGGAGAAAACTATAAATATATTGCTGCACTTTACTGGATGGCTAGCTCCATGGCTAGCTCCATGGCTAGCTCCATGGCTAGCTCCATGGCTAGCTCCATGGCTAGCTCCATGGCTAGCTCGCTGTTACTGTCTCTTACTCTGCAGTTGCGGAGTCACAATGTCTGGGATTATTTATGTGGAATGTAAACCCAAAGTTTTCATGAAAAATTTGTCTCTTCACTGATTTTTTTCTGTAAATTTTATCTAAAATATTTGAAAGAAAATTCCGGTTATTTAGCGGAAAAACCTAGGCACAATTCTGCTTGGAGTGGTATTGTGAGTTTGGAGGCTCTGATTGATTGTACCACAAGACCAGACTTCGGTGAACTATAGCTGTTAGCTTCTGTGGTGGTGCTAAGATGGTTTCCACAACATATTAAGGTATGTTTGGAGTTAAAAATAAGGAAATAGATGGTTCCAAGTGTTTTTAAATGGAAAATTTTAGCTATTTGCTGGTAGCTGTGGCTCCAAACTCATCAGTACTGGGGGTCTGACTGTATTGCCAGATTGTAAGACGTTTTCTTTAAGTTTTGTTTCAAATCAAAACATCCTCAGAAGGAGCAAGGAGTGAGTTTACCAAAGACTGGAGATGTCAAATCAGATGTATGTGTGGAAACGTAAGATAAAGCTACCCCCCTTTATGTTACATGCTAGACGATAGTAAACTCTAGTGAAGCATATTGACCTGACCTGCACAATCTCCATTTACTTAACACACAGTAGACAGTAGAGTGCAGAGTGTAGAAGGTCATTGGTGAGAGAGGTAAGACACAGGCACAATCACACATAGTGTTATTGGACTGATTTTACTGAAGTATCGGACTATGACAGAATGTCAATTCATCAATAATACGTTATATCAAGGTGCAAATACCACCTGTTTTCAATTGCAGCAGTCAAGAAGAGCTGCAAAGATCTCGGCACACAGCACAAATATATTGATGAGTTTGACCATTGGGACAGAACTCTGTCAGAGGCAGAGACAGTCACTGACATTGTTTTGTCTGACGATAACTACTGGCCTATCAGTAAACTCGGCGTAATCACAGAGGGCTTTTATTGATGGTAATGTGTCTGCTCGTGTTGGAGCAGAATTGCTGGAAACCCAATACATCTGCCTTCTACTCTCCCCTGTGGATTCAATGCCAAGGAATAATAAACGTCCTCCCCAAAGTTACGACGTTATGGAGAATACTGGAGCGACAGACAGATTGTGGCCAAGATGCGGCGCCAGATAGATTCTGATCCATTTTGGGGAGTCATTCAGGAAAAAAAGCTGATTTGAAAAGAGTCAAACAATTAACCTGGTGGAACATGCCTTGGCTGGTAAAATGTTATGGTAAAATATAGTGGCGGCTTAGAGCTATTTGGTGTTATTCAAGGCTACTCCTTAACCTTAGATTGGAAGGACGTAGTTTATAATGCAACTAGAAGTGAATTTCTCAGGCATTTCTATAAACCCAACTAGTACAATGCCTTTCCTTCGGACTATGTTTACCATTTCTAATGGCCTAGACCTTTCCGCTTTACTTTTTGAGTAAAGAAGTTTCAATACAGAGTTGTAAAGTAAATAATAAGATCAAGTAGTTTATGCTTTCAATTTATATAAAAAGTTATGTTGTTATCTAAGAAATCTGATAAGTCAAAAAGCCACAATCTCCCAAGTCTTACTGTTTGTCTCCTTGGTATCTTAATGGAAAGCTGTGCATCTAAATAATGAAATTAATACTTTAACAATATAACAGGTTTAAAATATGTTTTCCACTATTTTGTTTTTTAGTTTCTCAATATTCCTACTTGTCTCCATGGACTGATCATACTATATTTAACTGATCTGACGAACTTTGTCCCGATGAGAGATGTACAGATTTTGCCACTGTCTCTTGGAAGATGTTGTTTTCTTCTTCTGCTCATCATCTGGTCCATCTTTCTCTTCACCTGCTGGCCATTTGGCACCACCAACAGACTGGCTAGTCTTATTTTAGACCCTGTCGGCAGGTGACGCCTGTGGGGACCCCTAGTGGGTGGATACCGTTGTCGAGATTTAGGTCACACTGGCTTTACAGTCAAGTGGACAATAGAGCAGACAAGGAGGTGTAAAACAGAGCTTTCATACATCGGTTGTAAGAAGAGGGTAGGGGGAAATGAGGATGCATCGGCTGATATGACAAGACAATAGACCGTATCGGGTTCACCAAAACAAGAACAGACCTTTTTTTAAAATTTCAAAGATATAGTTAGAACACTAAAAAAATCACACTTTTTAAGTAAAAAATGTGGGATAAAAGCAAAACTGTGTTTTTAGGAATGTCTGTAGAATATTCCAGTCCAGTTACCACAAGTCACTAACATTATTTTTCTAGCATAATCCTAAAGTTGTTCTGGTGCCAACATAGCATTGATTTGTGTTTTTACAAATAGAATAAAGGTTTCATATCAACTGGATCAAAAAACATCCAGTTTTTAGATTGTGAATTAGCCCTTTAGCTTAGCACCAACAGGAAGCTCAGAGGCCAAGTTCAGCGTTGTTAGCAGTTAACGGTTGGCCAGTCAGTTCACTGCCACACAATGTAAAGAAAAAGTGTGCATAATATGGATACTGCACATTTCTGCATGGACTGCAGTAAGTGTTAGCTAATTATTTAAATAACATAATCATCCCATAATTTAGGAATCATGATAGCTCACATTAGCTTCCCCTAATGAAGTCCCACATTGACTGTGTCTGTAGAATTAAAATGACAGAACAAGCAGCGTCTTGAAAAACATTCCAGAAGAATCATCATTTACAAAAACAAGACAAGGAAAGGTGCTTAGTCCTTTGACATATTAGCAATATGAAAAAGAAAATGCACTGGGTATGAATCTGCCAAATAAGGATTAATTAGGAACTTTTTAAGCTGCATTTTGTTCTAAATCTAAAATATGTATATTTTTAATTAAGTATCAGTGTTATGCTTTAAGTCTGTGAAGGTTTACGAAAGGAAACAGGTAAAAGGATTTCCACTCAGAATGGGAGGACGAAGACTTTAGAAGAGAGGAAGTGCTGCCAGCTAAACTTATTGACACACTGATATGGAAATCATTAGTGCCATTGTTCATGTGTTTTAGACAAAACACTAAACTGTGCATAAGAGGACTTTCTGAACCTCGAAGCTGACAGAATTTAACCGATTAAAGTAGATCCACTGCAGGCCTGAATTTTGAAATACAGAAAACACATATTTCACAACTCTCTCTCCTTCTTCCTCTCTCTGTCTGTGTCAGGTTTTATATCTGGTTAGCAGTATTGAAGTCAGTGACATTTTAGGGATTTTTCTGCAAAATCGAAAACTGAAGTGATTCAACGTTTCTAAATATACAAAAGAAATCTAACTGATCCTGAAAATGTTTGGCAACTGTAGGGAAGTTTCCAACGGAGCCCGACGTGTCACAAAAACTCGTTGTGCCACAGCAGCTTCCTCTTCGCAATTTCGATTCAGCTCCGGCTGTAGCCGCGTAAAGACCCTGATGCGGCACCTCCCTGCGTCTCCTGTCAGGGCTGCTCTTCCTCTTAGCTGTAATCCAAGCTGCTGCTGACAGTCTGAATTGTTGGTGTATAATGCTGCTGATAAACAGGCTTGGGATGAGCCTGGTAATGTGTGCATTAGATGCCATGCATTCTGTCTGCTTCTGCATTCATCCGTGAACAGGTGACGCCTTTGAAGAGAACATTCTGTTTATTAAATTATACAGATGTCTGGCAGAAGTTTTCCACATTGTGTCACGCTACACCCACACAATTTAATGTATTTTACTGATATGTTATGTGAGGGAGAAATGCAACACAGAGTATAATTCTGAAGTGGAAGGAAAGGAATGATTAGTTTGAGATTTTTTGGCCAATTCTTTGCCTTTCACAGCAATTACAGTCCTTAGTCCATTGGGGTATGTCACTACTGACTCTGCACGTCATTTAGGCCATTTTGTCTTTGCAATATAGCTCAATTTATCTCAGATTACACTGAAATTATAAGCAAACATTAATTTTATGGATTTTGACTGGGTGATTTTAAAAACATGAACATGCGTTATCCTTTTCTTTGGCTACATTCAAAAAGCAAGACTTGCTAAATCCAGATCTTTTTGCTGAAATACAAATTGCTTTTTGGGTGGTAGTTCATACTACTAACTAAATGCGACTTCAATCAGACTTTTGTGTGAACAGTTTACAAGCTAAAAGCGACCCACATGCGCAGAAGAACACAGACGCCTCACCTCGACACATTGTTTCCACATCCCCAGAACCAGAACCAAATGAGGAGAAGCAGCATTCAGCATCTATACACCACAAATTTGGAACAAACTTCCAGAAAACTGTAAAACAGCTGAAACACTGAGTTCTTTTAAATCTCGACTAAAAACCCACCCGTTTAGAGTTATATTTGAAACGTAATCAATTACAAATTTAATGATGGAACTTGACTTAAAGTAATGTTTTGATTGTTGATTCTATGCTGAATGAATTGTGTTTTTGTGTTAGTTATGATGTAAAGCTCTTTGAAATGCCTTGCTGCTGAAATGTGCTATACAAATAAAATTTGATTGATTGATTGTTTACACTAGTAATCATGGATTTCGTCATCTACGGATCGATTTTAAACTTGTTGAGCAATGGGAGTCGACAATATTGTCACAGTTTCATAACAAGACAAAGGAAAGTACAAACAAAGTGTGCCAAGTGTCGACACTGCTTTCTTCAGCCATTATTTACATCCGAAATTGTCACATCTGGCTTCTTCTGGTGCAGATTTAAGAGGCAAGAATCACATCAATGAAGTAAAAACCTGATAAAATGCGACATCACCGTTCTGACTGCAGATGGAGGGGAGTATTTTAATAAAAGAGCCGGTCACGGTGCTTCTGCTCCAGCGATTATTATTATCCAAGTTAGCTTACAAACATACGCAATGATATCAACGTTGAAACAGTAGTATGTTAGCAATGACGCTAACAACAGAGCTAACAACGGAATTTGCCAACATGTGGAGCGCCAAAAAAAACCCTCACAGCTTTATGAATGTTAATGAACTCATTTACAACCTACAGGTGTGTTTATATTTACCGTATTTTCCGGACTATAAGTTGCTCCTGAGTATAAGTCGCACCAGCCATAAAATGCATAATAAAGAAGAAAAATACATATATAAGTCGCACCGGAGTATAAGTTGCATTTTGGGGGGAAATTTATTTGATAAAATCCAACACCAAGAACAGACATGTCATCTTGAAAGGCAATACAAATAGAATAGAGGCAACAAC
>CAEFZX010027745.1:0-21943 GCA_903066825.1 Alfaro cultratus | reverse complement strand
GTAATGTGCTTTCTCAATAAAATTGTTAATATAAAATAAAAATAAACTGTGAATGGTTGTGACTTCAGAGACCAAAAGTGTTTTAAGAAATTCATGAGGAACACTCTGACAATGACTTTCATCCCCTTTAGCCTGAAAATATTTGGAAAAATTTCCTATCACATGAATATACATTTTTAGGTTATCATGAATCTGCCGAAATAAATAATAAAACCTTAAAAACTAAAGGATCATACTCTCTTCAATTACAAAGAATATAGCACAACTGACCAGTCCATCCAACCGAGTGAATTGAATTAAACATCATAAGTTTAAAGCTTTAAGATTTTAGCTTAGTTTTTATTTTCAGTTGAACCTTTTGTATTCTCATTTTAGTTTATATTCCCATTATAAACCAGGAGTGGATCAGATCATTTGTCATTGTGTTGTTAGAAATGAAACCTGCCTTCCTTATTTCACAACTGGATGAGTTACCATCTCGCTGGCATCAAGATATGAAATAGTTGTCATCTTTAGTGTGGCTAACCTCTTCCTAACCTGAGTGGGGTTTCCTCCTGTCCTGTATAAGGGAAGTTCAACCCCCCATGTCCAAAGAACCTCCTCTGTCCTTCACCCTGTCCCCCGGTTCTGAGGACTCAGGCTTGGATGACTCTTCGTTTCGCAGCGCTCCGGAGGAACCGGAAAATTCTGTGGAGAGGGAGATCCGACTGACATTAGAAAGAGAAGAACAGCACCAAAAGGAGAGGGGGATGATTGCTCAGGGTGTGACTGTACCCAGGTAAGGTAAATAGGTTAAGATTGTATGGGCTCACCAAGCCTTTTCAGATTTATCATTTTTGTTCTTTTTTCTGTGTACAGTCTATACACCCTAGGGACAGAAGGATCTGTTCCCAGACCTCCAGTCTTCCATACCCCTACTCTGTCCATCTCTCCATCCCCCTCTTGCTCCTCCTCTCTCCCCCGATCAATGTATCATGAAATGACAGCCAAAAACGTCATCATTCTTGAACCCGACTCCTCTGGCTCCAGCTCCAGGAACTACCTGCTCTCCTCTGCCATCAGTGGCATCTCTGATTGGTCTCCCAGTTTTGATGTGGCACCCTCAGAAAACGTCATTGTGGTGGAGACCTCCAATTTGATCATTCGCAGTGCTTCTGAGTTTTGCCTGAGCTCTGGGCCTCCGCCTGTAGAGACACAGGAGAGTACTTTCTCTTCTAATCCATTCTTCAAGTTGCGTTCCATCAGCAGTCAGTCTCTAGTGGAGCAAGAGATCAAGATGGTGAGGCAGAGAGAAGAGGAGTGGAGGAGACAAAGGGCGGAACTGTGGCGAAGAAAGCAAGAGGAAGAGTGGAGGACAGGAAGAGAGCGGTATGACACTGTCCTGGTGTCACCAAGCCTAAACGAAAACATCACTTTCAGTGGTATGTAATGTCTATGTAAAATATATGTATGAAGCAACAGTTTCTTTATATAATGGAGAACCCACATATTGTTTTCAGATATATTTGTTGTTTTCCTTTATTCTTATTTGTATTCTAATCTAATTCCTGATTCTAGTGCCAGTGGTTCCAGACAGATCTGTTTCCTCCCCATCATCGCCTTCCAGACCACGGAAAGTGGAACGCTCTAGTTTGTCTTGTGACCACAAGGTTGGCAGACATGCACACACATGCAAACATAAACGTTGGAGCTTGTATTTAGGCTGACCCAACATGGAAGTAAAAAGTAAAACAAAAATATATTTAATGTACATCTGTTTACAAGTCTGATGATGCAAGATATACAATTTGATGACCACTCTCCAGGGCCATGTAGAGACTTTCGGAGAGGCAGGGGCTCAAAGTTAAAAAGAGGCACATTGAACAAGATCTTAAAACATTGTACAATACAACAACATAGCAACAACCCATGCTAATCAAAAATCTAATATTTAATTGGATCATACTGCATCGTTGTCATCACGTAGGGGCAAATGTAGTCTATGTTTCCTTCAATAGGTATATGTTGAGGGGTTTATGCTGCTGACAGTGCTTGAGGACTGTCAGCAGAAATCAGCTGCTGACTACAGCAGTCTGCTGTCTGCTCTGGTCTGTTTCTAAACAGACCATAGGAGAGAAGGCCACTGGTTATGAAGTTTGTGATGAAATAAGCAAATTTCCTGATATTTTACTCAATAAATCCTAATAATATCTGTCTGTTTACCCTCCAAAGCAACCTGGATGCAGACTGCTTTAAAGACCAAAAACACTCACAGGGTTAAACTCTACATAATGTTTTGATGTTACCACCTCTGAGAGATCTAGAATTGTAAGACTGAGTGACATCAAGGCAAAGAAAACTCAGTAGCTGCTGGTAGGGCCCTCCAGAAGGAGCCTCCTGAATATCTGGTTGATATGTGATGGTTATGTATCAACCATTTATATAATGGTTGATGTATAACCATAACACAGACCATAGATCTAAAACTTTAGCATTTGTTTATTGAGAAGCTATTAAATTTTATTTAATCCATTCAGCAGAGATAAAATAAAAAAAAAGGGCCACTATTGCGAGAATAATTACAAAAATAAATACAACCATTTTTCTAACGTCAACATTAGATCTACGTTTTTATTCACAAACCAGTTTATGTTGGAAAATCTATATTGTCTTGCCCATAATCTGACAGTTAGAGGACGCGGTTCTGCCCCCTCATCCTTACCATGGGCCTGCTGTAATAACCAGGACCACTGTGGGGCACTGACATACAGTACTTTATAAATTGTAATCTCCAGGAGTCTCATTCATAAGAGATTGCGTAGGATCTATATGAAAAGTGCACATTAGTCCCAAAACTGAAGTTTGATTGTCTCAGACTTTGACACATTTTATGTGTTAATCTGGAGCCCACATCACCTTGGTTATCTTCCAGGGAGAGGAAGGTGATGGATGAGCAAACTTTGCTGAGATGTTGTGCGGACTTTGATTTAAGATTTAATTAGGTTTGACGCCCATTTTTTATTTGAATGGTCGTTATGTATGGCAATGGCTCACCAGTGGTAGCATAAATAACACTGCTGTACTGCTTAGAATAAAGTTGATCTGTAATAAAGGTTTGACTGTGGAATGAACTTAAATGTCTGAGAGGAATCATGATGAAGTGTGGCTTCAATTCCCCACCTTAGTGTGCATGTCATCAGTTTCCCACAGTCTCCAAAATGTTGGATTATGTGGTTGCCTATCACTCCCCTTTCAGCAGCTGAGTGATAGGCAGAGACAGGCAACATTTTTTTAATGAGAAAAGGTGGTTCTTGTGATGTGGTTGACATATTGTTCAAGGAAGAGGTTGATGTCGAAAGTGACTCCAAGGTTGCAGATGTGAGTTGAGGGAGACAAAGTGGTGCTGTCAGTGGTGAGACTGTCAGGGGTTTTGGGGGATTTTGGTAAGGGATTGGAAACCAATGACGTTGATGTCTGACTTGTCACAGTTGAATCTGAAGAACTTTGAGTGCAACCGTAACTTTATCTCAGTAAGACAGCTGGTCAGGATGGAGTGAGATGCAGTGTGAGGGTTTTACACAGACCAGCCAGAGAAATGCTGAATGGATTCCAAAAAATATGCTTAATTTATTACAAAAAGTCCCAAAATTATTCAAAAATGATGAATTGGGCCCAAAACTGAGGACAACATAACAAACTACAACTCAGGTAGTAACACAAAGAACTGAAGCACAAAATTGACCAAACAAACAAGACATGAGGGGAACTTAAATAGTGGCTGATGAGACCACTGCTGACACACCAGGGGGTAATTAAACATACAATAACTTAAACAAATACTGGTCAACACAATACTAAATCTTTAAATTAAATAAATACTATTAGAACTGAACTAACTGCCAAAAAGAAGAAACATTAAAGAAATAGTAAAATTAAACTAAAGAAACCAAATTTCCCCAAATTTCCAAATGGAATGACCTGCTGAGTTTGCCAGTCATATAAGGACAGCAATCAGCAGGAACTCCTTTATGTGCCACTCCAGCAGCAGCTGCACAGGAAACTGGTAAGTCAAAATAAGAAGAGATTAAATTACCATTCACAGTAGGGACAGCTGTCACATGCAGTTTGATGGTTTTGGTGGAGATGTAGAGCTGGACATCGTCAGCATAGCAGTGGATGTGGTGGCCATGGCAGCGGATGATGGAATTTAGGGCTATCTTTTATCAAGAGTAGAGGGCCAAGCACCAATCCCTGGGCAACACCTTGTGATAGAAGGGCAGTGGAGGAGATGCAAATATTGATGCCGATGAATTGTTGCCTGTTTGTGAGATATGACTGTAAACAGGAGAGACTTGCATTTCCTACCTCCTCAGCATGTTAGTGTTCTGCAGAGTCCTTCTAATGCTCCATCATTTGATCCAGGTCAGTTGCAGCGTAGACATATTTAATAGATGCTGGACACTCACTCTTGAGGTCTGCAGTTGAAGACCCCTGCACTAGGGTCCATCCATTCCCACTCACAAACACATTGGAGAGACAGACATCCACATAATCCAACATCAAAAATAATCATAACCTATTTTTAACAGTCTTCTTCAAACTAACAAGAGTTAATATTATTTATTGTATAATTTGACTCATTATTTGTTATAAGATTTTTCTGTTAGGTCACAGATTTTTTTCTCTCTCATTCATTTATTCATTTGTTGCACTGTATGGTGAACTTTCTGATTTGTTAATCAGTTGGACTGATTATGTTTATCAGTTTGTTCATGGTTTTTCTCATTTTCTACCTGTTACACCTTCATTCTTTATTCAATCATGCTCCTCATACTTGTTCCACCCATGCTTGTGTACATTCATCCATCCATCCATCCGTCCGTCTGTCCGTCCGTCTGTCCGTCCGTCCATCCATCCATCCATTAATCCATGGCTCTTTGCTCCAGTGGTTTAGCTGAATTTCCCCCTCCTTCCAGTTCCCCCTTTCCCTGTCTTCAGTTCCAAGTCGTCAGAAAGTCATGGCACAGCGGTGGGAGGCCTCGCTCTTAGCCAATCAGAAGAAGGAGTAAATGGAAAGAGTTTTTAACTGTTGGCTTCTTTGTTGCACCCATTAGGGCAAAATTTTGATTTCAGTATTTGTCAAATGCCAATATTTGTTAAAACCCAATATGAGTAAAATGTCTTTGTTGCTAAAAACCACAAAGGCAGAGGAATGTATGGCGGCTTCCAGTAAGATTTGTTTCAAAAAATATGGAAATGTACCTGTTTTTGCTTTCCCTAAAGACTGTTTAAAAAGCACTTGTAACATTGTGATTGCTGGATGATATATGCCATACTGTTCAGTTCTTTTTTTTTTTTTTTGACACACTGGCCTGTTCATATCTCAAAGATACAACAGGGTTATTGAATTCTTAAAAAACTGTAACCTGGTTTTGATCAAAAAATGAACTACATGCTGATAAAGCTTGTGCCAATTTTTCACAAGCTTTCTCAGGATGTCATGTTGGACATCTTCTGTCCAACATAACAGAAGATGTTGTAAAACATGATCTTACAGGCTATTTGGTTGATTAAAAAAAAACAACAAAAAAAAACTCATCTCCTGTTAAAGCAAACACAGTTTGATCATATACATTTCAACAATAAGCCCAAATTTCATTAACATGTATGAAAAAAACGAAACAAAAAGTGTGTGTTGTGTGAATCAGTCACTCCATATGATTTATAATGTGATAGCACTTGTGCATGGTTAACAGAGATTTTTTAAGGTTTTAAGATGAATTCTAATTCTGAGAGCTAAATACTCGCTGAGAAGAGAACAGAAATGATGTAAAAGAAAACTTCTTAGAATAAGTAAGTAATTATTGCTTACCTCCAAAACTGTGTTGTCAGAGGGATTGATCTGGAGTGGAGGGCTTAATCAGCTGCTTAACTTGCTTTTGCCTGTGGCCGGCTCTGTATTTCTCTACTAGTATTGGCTATAAACTTGTATAACTTCAGATATTCTACATTATGCTACCTTGTGTTTTTCTTCTATTTAATTGTCACAAACCCTTAAGTAGCCTGTGTTTGGATTATAAAACCTATCCATCATGTATTTATTCAGTTTATTGAACATGATTTACTGTAATACAATTTTCAGTTGTTATTGTGGTAGCCACATTTTTTCATTTAAAGTGCATTTTATGAGTAGAAACTTGCGGAAACTTGATTAGCAGAAAGAAACTTAATTTTTGAAAACCATTGCATTTCAAGTGTAAGGCTTTGAAAATCACTGTCTGGATGAAATGCTCACATGCTAGAGTCACCGATTAACAGTTTTTTCTTCATTTCATTTCTAGCCACTCAGATACCTCTTTCCTGAGACCTGACCAAACACATGTCCAGATTTTAGGACTGTTTTTGTTTCATAGCAGTGTTTTCTCATGAGCATAATTAGAATAACAATGTGCTCAGTTGTAAGCTAACAAGGCTCTTTAAATGTTTGTCAAAATTGATGCTTCAGGTTCAGGATGCTAGCGTCAGCAGAAGCAAATAAAAAGAGGTTAAAAAAACAAATTCTGATGATAGTTGAGTTAATCTTTCAAAAAAGTTGCAGCCTGTGCAAACTGTGTCCATCTGTGGCTCTACAAAGTGAGCAAGTATTTAAAAAAACAGTATTCTAACAAAAAGGTCTACTGAAAATTTGTACAAATGGTTTTTTTTTTAATCTCCTACTGTGTTCCTGCAAAAGATAATTAATGTATTTTTGATGCATATATTTATTAACTGAACAATACTTATAAATACTGAAGACTTTTTCAGTTGTAAAAGTTTTATTCTGACCTTAGCAATGAGGTTTAACAATGTGAGGTCCTGTTTGTTTTTAGGAAACTCTAATTTGTGGTGTGTACATGTTTCCATCTGGTCACTATCTTACTTTAGTTTAGTTTCTGCATTAAATCTCCACAAGCTTATCCACTAGTTTCTGCAATGATCTCAACTTAGTCTGACGATTTAAGGTGTAACGAGATCAATAGTGATCACCAGGATGTAATGAAATAGTGATGGGTTGATCAGTGCAGCTGTTTTATTCAGCATTCATGCTCTTGCCTTTACTACGTTAAATAGCAGGTTTAAATTACAAAAGATTAACACACATCTCATATAATATTTTCAAACTCAGACAGAACAGACATTGTAAATTAGAACAGATTAAAACATCTATCTTAAACGCTCAAGATTTTCTGATTAGTTTTCTGCTTATTTTGGCTAAAATGAACTAGAAATATTTTAAAATGGGTATATGTGACCTACACACTTTTAGGAATTTGGTCTAATATGAAAAACTCTACTGATTAGACTAATTTTGATTAAATTGTGAATATTACATCTAACTTAAAATGCTGATTAGGCTGTACGTTGACTAAATCATGATTGCAAAATTAACCAGATTGAGGCCTACGGAAACCAAACATAATCAATCTAATATTGTATGATAGAGTTCCTTGCAAAACATTCATACCAACTGGGCATTTCCACTTTTGTCATGAAGAAGAGCAAATGTGGAAGAAAGTGCTCTTGTCAGATTACATCCTCACTGAACTTTTTGGCCTACAGGCAAAGTGCTATGTGTGGCAGACAACTAACACTGCACATCACTCTGAATACCACCCTCACCAAGAAAATGATGGTAGCTGTGGGAGGCTCTCCTCCCAGTTTGACTGAGCTTGATAGTTTTCAAAGCAGAACAGAGAAATATCCCCAAAAACTTTGAGCTGTAATTGCAACAAGTGGTGAATACAAATGCACACATTTTTACATTGTTTGCATAAAAAATTTACGTTATATTATTTTTTTCCCTCTTATCAGGTATGTATAATTTAAAAATATTTCCAACATCAATCTCAGAAGTCGGAAATATTTAAAAAAAATAAAAAATCAAACATCAATCTTAGAAGTCTGATTTTTTTATTTTTTTTATTGAGAAATCTAGGATTAAGTCAGATATCAGTTTTTTTTTCAGTGGCTCTTCTATAGCCAGGTTGTTGTCTGCTGCTTTAAATCATTGTTAAAAGTACTGAAGTCTGTGTCTGTGCACATTCATGAAATGGTCATTACTCTGTCTTCTGTTTTGGCAACTTTCTTTACCCCATGCTTCACTTATATTTTGGAATTGTTCTTGCTGCAGCAGCCCAACATGGTCTAGTATAGTAGAGCTTCTTCTTCTGCTGCTATTTCTTCTGATGCTACTTCCGTTACCAACTGTGAAGTAATATGCTGCTCAGAGTCTGTAAAACCACTGCGCCTGAACAAAAATAACTTGACACAATGTTTTAAACAATAAAATTGATTAGATAAATACAATATATTAAATGAATGAAATGTTCTCTGTTTTATCCATAACTTAAAAAAATGATAATAATATGAAGAAAATACTTTCAGGGTGTAACATCTGTAACATGACAAAATGACTGTCGATGTGCATGAAAGGCCCTGTATCTCTTTCTTTTTGCTGTTTATTTTTTATTCAAGTTATTTTTTAAATAGGTTTTTTAGACACATAAATGTAAAGTATAGCAAACAACTCAGAACATCACTATAAGAAACTATTTGTTCCCATCTAAAACCAAGTGCTTTGTTGTAGATCTTTATGGTACTGTCACATTTGGGACAGATTTCACTTCTTACATGATTTTCTGAAGAGCAAATTGCTCTTGTACACAACACCGACTGTTGATCAGATAGGAAATGGGACTAAACTGTTACATGCTTCTGCAGCACAGAGATAATCGGGAGTTCTCCATGAGTACCAACAGCTTTTTTTCTTTGATTTCACTTGGACATGTACCCAAAGGAAAAAGTCTACTCCAATAATTCTGATATTCATTTTATAGTCTCTGCTTATCAGAACAATTCAAATTCAAAAATACTTTATTAATTCCAAATGGAAATAAAGTACAAAAACATGAGAATCTTACTTGATAGCATGAATTACACACTAGTCAACTTTGACTGATGCCATATTATTTCATACCAATGGGCAAATTATATTGACATTCATACCTAGTGGACATTCATTCAATAAAGTTTGTAATTTTATAATTTCTGGCACCGATTTTAATTTTTTAAATATACATTTCCTATGTTATGGAATTATGATATCAGATGTTCAGTGGGGAAGAAACCTGACTGACTGTGAAAGGAAACTGTTTGGATATATACTATGGACCCATATTCATTGCTCTTTTCCTCACTGATATTATTTATTAAGTGTACTAGAACAACTTGCCTTGAGTGTCAGTTATTTATTATTGCCAAATGAAAAAAATGTTTGTCTGATGATAACATGTTCAATAAAGTGTACAACATCTGAGAGTTGCTGTGTCTGTATCTGTACCAGAGGTATCAGACTCATTTTCAATTTGGGCCAAATCAAGATCATCAATGTCCTCAAAGGGAGGATTATGGCAAAAGCCTATCATCATGGGTGAATGAGAGAAAATGCTGTGATTAACTGCATAAAGTCTAACTTCAGGTCCACCACCAGTGTTGATGGTTTGTGATGATTTATTTTACACTCAAGGTTATTTCAATCTGTAGAGACTCGCACAGAGAAAAAGCAGCAATTAGAAAGTTTTATTGGCCCAAAGTTCTTTGGCGCTTGTACACTGGCAGAAGACGTGCTGAGAATTGCCGCGAGCTTGTCTGATCGGCTTGGGCGAAGCTCAGTGTAGTCTTCCCTCGGGCCCGGACACTAGTGGTGGAGCAGACCATGGAGAGAAAGGAGCCTGGAAGATGCCCGGGCAGTGTAGCATGGCTGTAGCAGGTGGATCCATGGTTATTTGGCTTTTTGAAGGAGCTCTTGCGTTTTGATTGGCTGGAGCGGAGCGACAATCCCGTTCTGGTTGGCTGAGTTGGAGGCGTGGTAATTGATTATGCCAGTAGGCTGAAGAGAGTTCATTAACAGGGTTAATTAAGGACTGTTGTGTTTATGCTCTCAGTGGATGTGAATCCCAACAGAAATTTTTCAAAAATGTTATTTTTCAAAAATTGTGTTGTTGATTAAAAACATGGTTTGTAAAACTTTTGTGTGCAGTTACAAAGCATGAAGGCATCAAGCTAATTCTCTTCACATGCGATACAACTGTCCTAAGATCAGCAATAAAGAGCATAATTAATGTTCAACAAATTATCCAAAAAGAGCAGGATGATAATAGAATGATACCCAGATCAAGTAAAGTGGAGCAAGTAGCACCTGTTTTAAAGATGTCATTAAGTGTTATTACAGTGTCATTAATATTAACTTAAAGTAAAGTGAAACAAGTAGCTAAGACTTATCAGGATGCCATTAGACTTAGAGACGTAGACTTATTTTTATTGTCATTGCACAAAGAAACATAAGTGAAATTGGCAATGAAATGTCATCTCTTGGCCACTGGAGCACACAGAAAAACATAAGCATGCCTGTGCCTATAATTATATAATATACAAATAATTACATAATATACAAATAATAATGTACCATATATTAAATACGCCCTGCGACAGACTGGTGACCTGTCCAGGGTGTACCCCGCCTCTTGCCTGAAACGTTCTGGAGATAGGCACCAGTGAGATAGGCTCCCGACCCCACTAGGAACAACGGTGTACAGAGAATGGATGGATGGCTAAAATATATACAACGTAGTATTTTCAAGCAGTCTCAGACAGTCTTATTAATGGGATTGTTGAGCAATCTGATGGCCAGTGGGAGACAACTATTTCTGAATCTGGCTGGTTTGCAGCAGATGCTATGGAATCTTCTGAAAGATGCCAATTGGATGACAGACCGTGGAGAGGATGGGTGGAATCAGAACAGATCTGGTTTGCTCTGGCTAAGCAGCGTCTGTCTGCAATGTTCTGGATAGGGGGGAATGGAGATCCAGTGATCCTCTCTGCTGTCTTCACCACTCTTCGCAGAGACTTCCAGTCTGAGGCCTTGCAGCTCCCAGACCAGATGAAGATACTGCTGGTCAGCAGGCTCTCAATGGTTCCTCTGTAGAAGGTGGAGAGGATGGGAGGTGGGAGGGAAGCCTTTCTTATTTGTCTCAGAAAGTGCAGGCGCTGCTGTACCTTTTTCACCAGGGAAGTGATATGAGGTGTCCAGCTGAGGTTGCCTGTAATGTGAACCCCCAGGAACTTAGAAAGAAGTCGACAATGATCTCTTTTGTCTTTTTGACATTCAGAAGCAAGTTGTTTATTCTGCAGCGGTCCACAAGATGTTGTACCTCTTTTCTGTAATTCACTGCATTGTTGTCCTGAATGAGTCCCACAATTGTTGTGTCATAAGCAACCACCAGTGTGGTTGGTGTTAAACCTGGGACCACAGTTGTGGGTCATCAGAGTTAACAGGGTAAGCAGGGGGCTCAAGACACAGTCCTGGGGGGAACCAGTGTTCAAAGAAACGACATTGGAGGTTTTATTACCCACACAGACAGATTGAATTCTGTCGGTGAGGAAGTCCAGCAGCCATTTGGACAGTGGAGTGTTGAAGCCCAGGGAGACCAGTTTGCATACAAGATCTTGGGGAATGATCGTATTAAAGAAGATGAAGATAAAGAGGGATGGAGATGGCATCTTCGGTCGAGCAGTTAGGTTTGTATGCAAACTGGAATGGGTCAAATGATGGAGGCAATATAGCGATTATTTGATGCTTAACCACTCTGTAGAAGCACTTCATGATGATAGATGTTAATGCAACAAGTCGAAAGTCATTAAGACGTGATGGTTGGTTTCTTGGGCACTGGAATAATGATAGCTGACTTAAAACATGAGGGGACAGTGGTCTGGTACAGTGATGTATTAAAGATCTCTGTGAGCACATGAGCACAAACTTAAAAAATTATGTAGCTTTATGTTATTAAAGCTAAAATTTAATCAGTAATACTTTTATAACAAATTTATGTCAGATCATGATTTCTTGGTTAATGTCAAGTTGTCACAACAAAGACATTTTGAATAATGTCAACTTTGTATTAAAAGAGTCATGATTTACAGAATGACATTTTATGACAACAGTCATAAATATTCATGAAGACTTACTAATGTTCATGACAGGTGTTATGACAGGTGTTATGTCATGTTTATGAGGATGTCATGACAGTCTTATTCACAACCCGTCAAATAAAGTGTTACCAAAGAATGTTAGAACTGTTGAAAGAACCTTTTTTCTAAAGTAATTTAATAAGTAATTTTGTTTTAGTTTTTAAATCAGTATTTCAGAGTTACAGTATACTGACCAGAAGGTGAACCCTCTGTTTGAAGAAGAACAAATAATCCTTTGTTTTATTCCAATGTGTAAAGGGTTTGTTCTACAGCTATGATGGTAGTTATAAGTAGTCCATGGAGTTCAACATTACTTGAGGTAAGAATTGATATTAATGATTGTGTTATAGTAACATTTGGCACTGTAATAATCATTTTTGCTACTTCTTTCACTTTACTAGAGGTAAGAGTTAACAATGACAGTGTAATAATACTTAATGATATCTTTACAACTGTTGCTACTTGTTTCACTTTACTTGAGGTAAAAATAATTATTATGTTTTTGTTATTAAATCATTTGACTGTGTAATAAAACTTAATGAAATCTTTATATTATTCGTCCTACTTGTTCCATTTTACTTCAGTTAGGGGGGAATAGCAATGACTGTGTTGTTAAAGCTTTTGACAGTGTAATAACACTTAATGACATCTGTAACTAGTCTGATGTTTAAAGAAAACTATTAATCACACAATTATAATGATCTCATAACTGTCACAGTTAAGACTAGCAACAAATTACAGTAATGTAATAATACACATACAACAGTTATAAAGACACATAAAATTTGACATTTTGATAATTACCAACTATTATGACATATTTATGACAGGTCATAATTCTTGGTTAATGCCCTATTGTCATAAAGATATTTTTTGTATTGGTTAATGTCAAGGTGTCCTAAAAACATTTTTGTCTTGGTTAATGATAAGTTATCATAACAAAGACATTTTGGCTAGGTTAATGTCAAGTTGTCAGAATAAAGACATTTTACATTAAAAGTGTAATAACAACAGTCATAAATATTCATGAAGACTTATTCATGTTCATGACACGTGCTATGTCATGTAAGCGTGTCATGTCAGCCTTATGCATACCCCTTCAAAAAAATGTTACCAAAAGGGATTATTCAATGGAGGTTGGTTTCTTGGTTTTCAGAACTGCCTACTTTGAAGCAGAAAAATAGAAACTTTTAAAGGAAATGAAGCTCTTCATATCTAGAGGAGTCTTACGTCACTTGGTAAAAAAGTCTGCTGCTGTATATGGGATTCTTCTTAAGTAAAATTGATACCATTAGGAATAATATTATTCCTAATAATATTACTATTACTCTGTGAATGTTATTGAACATGATTACTTCATCAGTTAGTGAAGCAGCTCTGAACGTATCTATAGAACCTGATGTGTGTTTTTGGGCTGTTTGGAGTCAGTCCAGCTTTCTGAGTTGTCAAAAATAATGTCTCCTTCCAAACCTCCAACTTACATGTTGGACTCCATCCCAACTAAATTACTTAAAGAACATTTCCCTTTGATTACTGCCCTCATTTTAGATATAATGAACCTGTTCTTAGTATGTAGACATGTACCACCGACCTTTAAGGTAGCTATAATTAAATCTTGCTTAAGAAACCTCTCAATCAAGATGACTTAATATGTTACAGATCTATATCTAATCTTTTTTTCTTGTCTACAAAACTTTAAAAAATAGTTGCTCATCAAGTATTTAAATACTAATACCCAGTTTGAAGCGTTTCAGTCAGGTTTCCAAACTCCTGCTGCGTAGCTGAAACAGCACTGCTGAAAGTTACAAATATTATTCTCTTGGCCTCAGAAAATGGGGTTGTGTTTGTTCTGGTTTTGCTAGATCTCAGTTCTGCCTTTGACCTAGTTAACCAAAATATTATCTTAGAAAAGCTTGAATATGTTGAAGGGATCAAAGGAACAGCACTAGGCTGGTTTAAATCCCACCTGTCTGACAGATTCCAGTTTGCTCATGAACAATAAATCTTCACACTTCAGGCTTACTTCTCTATGGAGTAGAGAAGTAAGGACCAATTGTCTTTATTATATCTTTACTTCCACCTGAAAAAAATCATCACACAGCATAGACAAAATGTTTATTGTTATGCTGATACAACAAAAATGCTCAGCTGTATCCATCTATAAATCTGTTAGGGAGATTACAGGCATGTCTTGAGGACATTAAAACCTGGATGTAACCTGGATATGTAGAACTCTAGGATGAGTTCCACACATTTAGACGCTCAGCAAATCGGACAACAAGGTATCTGTTTTTCTCTCATGTTTCTGAAACCTGGCTTAGCCCCTCTCACTGACCACTGCTCTCTGACTCTGTACAGTACTCCCTGGTTTCTTTTGGCTGTGTTTCCTGCTGGAACCTGGTAACATTTTTTCACTTCCTTCAAGCAGTCATCCTCACCATGGTCTTCCTCAACAATAACCATTTCAGCCTTAAGGCAACCCTCAAACTCCTGAACTTGCCTGCTGTCATCCTGTGCTGTGTGGAAACCCATGAACATGGCTGTGATAGGCTCTGAACTTTCTGCGGTGTGGAGAATTGTGCAAGGACTGTAATTTGCACAAAGATGGGAGGGAACCCTGCTGCAGTGCATGTGGTCACTGTGCAGAGCAGAGCAACAGGAAAGTTTGTGCTCATCAACAGCAGAAACATATCTGATTGTTTCATGACACTGTTCCGTCCAGCATGCTGTCACTTGACTCTGATCATGTGACAGGGAATGATTGGATCTGCTTCCATTTATCCTGTTTCTGAAGCTGCCGGTGGAGTGGGGGCTAATAGGTCCATCTTGGAAAATACTGTGACAATTTCTCATTTGAAACAAATCGTTGTGATTATTATGGTTGCTATAGTAATTACCTAAATCCCAATGAGTCCTAGAGCATTGCTCATCATTGGGTCTTCTTTGCCATTTTTCCCTGTGGTTAATGTCTTTCGTTGCTATGCTATCTTTGCCTCTGTTGATGTAGCTACCGTAGTGTCCTTCCTTGGGTTCCTTCTTATCTTGATGATTGTAGAGACTGGGCTCATCATCATAGCCACTGATATCTTCCAGGTAGCTGTGGTGTTGTGGTTGACTATATATTGTAGCACTTCTCAGCAGCTGCTTCACCTCACTGGCACACAGTTCAGTAACAAACTTTTGGGCTTGGAAATCCTAAAAGATATATAAAAAAGTATGTAATTAAAGGTATGGTTCCACTACAAGAACCTCGTCCAGGAACCAGGACATTTTTCTGTGGCCTACACTATCACCATCACATTTACAATAGCAGTCATAAGATTTAGTCTAAATCTGTAGCCTTTATTCAACATTGGCTCATTGATATCATTTTACTTCTGTCTATGGTGAAAGTGAGAGCAAGTTTTTTATTCAAACTAATATTACCATGATTTATCTTCTGAGGCACAAATAGAAAATCCACAACCCTCTGTCAACCAGGGGATTTTGCTGCTGCTGCTGCTGCTGCTGCTGCACATGTCTATGTGGTTGTTACTCCTTTGGAATACACCTCTAGATTTTATGTATTAAACAGAACAAACTGTCACTGACTTAGAGTGATTTTACAGTAATCCAGTTCCAGAGTGCAAACACTGTTTTCACTAGAGAAATGTTTCCCACACCTGGTCCTCAAGGTTTCACTGGCCTGCATGTTTTAGGTATTTCCTTGCTTCAGTCCAGCTGATTTCAATTGATGACTGATTAACAGGCATTTGTTGAACTGCAATCAGTTGAATCAGGAACATTAAAGCAGGGAAACCTCTAAAACATGTAGGACAGTGAGCCTTGAGGACCAGGGTTGGGAAACACTTCACTAGAGTTAGCTTTAGAAGATGCTATGACAATCTTGATAATGACACAATGTCATTATGACATTATGTCACTATCAAGTAAAATTGATACCATTAGGAATAGTATTATTTCTAATAATATTACTATTACTCTGTGCATAGTAATATTGCATAATAATGTCTTAATATGCACTAGATGCTCAACTAAAGGATTACCCGTGTCTCAGTGCTGTAGTTTCATTTACTCCCTAAAGATCTGACAAGATACTGCTTATCTGCAATAGATGGCTTTAACCCTGATACTACTTTGTTGTTAAGCTGTCAGTTTTATTCATTTCTTTAAGCAGAAAGTTTGAGCAATATACTGTTATTATCAGGTACTAGTACTGAACAAGAAGTGAATAAATAAGCACTCATGGTCTAAAGAAATTGGATGAGCAAGATCACTTTAAAAGTAGCATCAAATCCTGGCTTTTTGGAAGCAAAGTGTGAAGAAATAATAGGATTTTTAGACCTATGTAACATATCTGTATTTGTCATGGGCTGTTGATTCAAAGAGTTTAATAAACCTGGTAGGGCAAGTACCTGTTGAGGACTGACAGCGGGAAGACATTTGTTGTCCTCATCGTAAAACTTGAGCCCAGTATGGTGGTTTAATTCTTCACAAGAACCATTTCCATTGGAAACAGCTACGCTAAAGTGAGCTAAAAGCACAAAAGAAAGAAAAGCTGAGTTTATATTTTTGTTTGGTTCCAATTGTTATCATAAAGTGTGATCAAAATCTGAAGATTCCATCTTCAGCTTTAGCACCTGGGGAAAGAAGGATTGTTTTAAGCAATACACATTGGGTACTCAACATTACAACAAATGTGCATGATGAGGAACTTATAGGCAAATCCTGGCTGAATAAATGATCCATAAAAATGAGAAAATATACAGCACATTTCCAGTTTTGCTAGCTGAAAATTATTTAACTAGGTTAGACTTTAAGCCTGATTTTTGATTTCTTTATAAAGAGTTAACCACAGATAGCTAATATAACCATATTGTTAGGATCCTGTTTTGTTTTGAGATTTGTTCATTGTATATCCCTTTGTTTCTTTTTACTCTTGTTTCTGTTTTACTTCAGATCAATCCTTTCTTAGTGATTGTAGTTTATGATGTTTACTTCTTGTGTCTAGTTATTCTCTGTTACTAAAGTTTTATTATGTTTCGTAGGTCTTGGTAGTCTTTAGTGTTCAATTTATTTCTTAGTCCCCGTGTACTCTCCCTCAACCCCTCTGTCACTTTCTCTCTTTCTTCTCACACCTGCAACCCGTTTCTAATCAGCTATCTGTTCCTTGTTCAGTAATTAGCCTCCCCAGTATACACAACTAATTCTCAGGTCCTTCTTGCTGGTTCCTCCTGGTTCTGTGCTGGCTCAATGCATTCTCCATGGATTTTTTTTCATAAGTTTTTGTCAATATAAAATAAAATCAGGTTTATATTATTTCTCATGAATGCAGAGCAAATGAGAATCATGAGGTGGAAGGAACTGCAGATAAAACTGCAGACAGAATTGTGGCAAGGCACAGATCTGGCCAAGGTTACAGAAGAATGTCTGCAGCACTTGAGGTTCCTAAGAGCAGCACAGTGGCCTCCACAATCTTTACATGGAAGAAGCTTGGGACGACCAGAACTCTTCCTAGACCAGCCACACTCATCAATCGTGAGAGGAGAGCCTTGGTGGGGAATGCTCTTCTTGGTGGGAGAGGTAAAGAAGAAGCCAAAGATCAGTGTGGCTGAGCTCCAGAGATGCAGTAGTGAGATGGGAGACCAGTCAGGGCTTTATGGCAGAGTGGCCCAACAGAAGCCTCTCCTCAGTACCAGATATATGAAAGCATGAATAAAACACATAAAAGACTCCCAGACGGAGAAATAAGATTCTGTGGTCTGATGAGACAAAGTTTTTGGTGTTAATTCTAAGTGGTATGTGTGGCGAAAACGAGGCACTGCTCAAAGGATGAATATGGCAAAGTGCAGAGAGATCCTGAAGAAAACCTCTTCCAGATTGCACAGTACGTCAGATTGGGCTAAAGGTTCACCTTCCAGCAAGGCAATGACCTGAAGCACACAGCTAAAATAACAAAGGAGTGGCTTCAGAACAACTCTGTGACCGTTCCTGACTCGCCAAGTCAGAGTCCTAATCTAAACCCCATTGAGCATCTCTGGAGAGAACTGAAAATGGCTCCACCAACGTTCACCATCCAACCTGTAATGCCAGGTTAGACTCAGTGAAAATGTGGCAGAACTATGTAAGCTCTTCATCTGGAAGCACTTTGGATGCTTAGATGAAAAAAATACCTATTGACAGAAAGACAGACAAGAAGGAGCACTGTGAGAATACTGTCTAGCTGCTAACAATGCTGAAGTTAATGTCTGTTTCAGAATTCAAGTAGCAATATACTAAATGGGTACTTCACAATGTGCCTTGAGTTTGGATACCATCTTTTGTTCCAAATTTAAAATAAGTGACTGATCACACCTAAGATAGATAATTCTACACTCAACAGAGATTCCTTAAAGCTGAATTCTTAAAAACTGTATAAAAACTTTTTAAAGTTTTCAATTTTACGAAATCCCCAAAACTGAACATTTCAGTGTTTTTTTAGGACCACCTTATAATATAAGCTTGATAATGGCAACATGTAACTAATAAAACTTTCTCTGGAATGTTCCACAGATTATTCATTCTTTAAAACTCATTTTGTCATTTGTGCAAGCCTTATGAAAATATTGAAGATTCTTAGGGTTCCCCAAGATATTGATAAAATTCCATTCTTGTAAAACCAGCATCATGAAGATGCTTTGTGAGGTAAATGCTGTTGTGCACCAAAATAACATTTAAGAAAACAAAAACTGTGAAAGAAAAATGATCTTACTTCTTGATGGTCTGTTAGGCTGTGAGAGGTTTTTGACTGATGGGTTGGAATACTCTGGGAAATTATTTGTGATTGCCTGTAGTGACTCTATAGGGCAGAAAACAACAGTCAGGATAAATTCCTGTTTGGTGTTTATTACAACATCCAAAGTTAAAAACAAAAACTCAGAATTTACCATTAAAGTTGTGCTGGGCCTCCTGGAAGAGACAAACCAATCAGTAACAGGTAATATAACTGAAGCACTAGCTACGGGTCAACGTGTAGGTCTGTCTGGAAGAAAAGCTGAGCCTACCATGATAATTTCCTTTGGACTTTTCTCTACAGCCTTCAGTCTGTTCAGGATTAGACTCTCATTGGTAGAAATGATGGATTCCTGTCTTTCCAGAAGGTCCACCTCCTTTTCAAGTCTAAAAATATAAAAGTCAATGCCCATTAGCGTAATACTGTGTGGGTCACAGTGAGTGTTTGAACTGCGGTGTATGATTTGTACCTGTGGATGCTGAGCTGCAAAGCTCTGGTCTGCTCCATGTCAGACAGAACACTGTGCTGATTTTCACTGTGGACAGCTGAGTCCTTCAACAGCCACTGCTGTCTGAGCGCCCTCTTCTGTCAAGTTTAAACCACAGCACAGAAGGTTCAGGAATCATGAGCAGAACATACTGTAAGTATTAATGCAGGACAGATATCTACTGGCGTTCTTCAAGTGATACAGACAAAAGTCAACAGAGCTCTGGTTACTATTCATTGTATTATTCAGATGGTAAAATAAATTAACCTTTAGATGCTGAAGTTTAAGCTTCTCTTCCTCTAGTTCAAGTTTCTTGCGAAGTATGTCCTCTTGAATGTGATGCTTCTCCTGTTTCAGCACAAAAGAAGATGAATGGGAAACTCTATTGGACATTTATACTCACTGTCATAAAGGTGAAGCACCCAGATACAGTGAAAGAACATAAAATGACACTGCACATTTTCAAAAGTCTTGCAGCGGAAATGCCATTATTACAATCAGAATGAATGAAGATGGGAGTGTGGGCATACTGATGATCCCTGCCAGCAAGGTGCAAGACAGAGAGCTGGTCTCTCCTGGAGCAGATAGGACCGGCCCAGTTACTATTTACAAAACTGCATCAGCTTCTATATCAGGTAATACTTGCCTTGTGAAGTAAGGCAAGTATTCGGCCCTCTTGATCTTTTCAACCTTTTGCAGCAGCTATATGCCATGTTTATTGGATAGTGATGGGTAAATGAGGCGTCATGAAGCGTTTCGACCCATAGCAAAACTGTATTGATACTGTATTGACACTGTGTCACTGAATACTGACACCTGCTGGACATTAAAAATTCCTACAGGCAACGAAGTTGACAGACTGATTTGATGACCTAGTCTATACAATAAGATTTAAGTCATTGTATTTTATTGGATATTATATATTGTATTATGTCATATCTTCAGTTAAATTCTAAATATATTTGATATTCTTAGATACAGTCAATGTGAACATGTACCATAAAGTAAAAATTTAGGTGAACCTGTTTGGAATGAGGATGTTTGTGGACTCGGTTTTTTTCCACAAATTTTCATAAAAAAAAAAAAAAAAAAAGAAAAAGTTTTTCCAACATTTTGAAATTTAGTCTGTTACGCTTTTTTGACACAACTTCTGCTGTAGAAAAAAAATGAAGTAAACAATACATTTATATGAAATAATTTATAAAAAGCAACTGAGTAATTTGTAGAATGGCTGTATACCTGAGTTTCTCCAGGTGTATCTGGGATTCATTCTGATGCCCTATAAAGCCTCAGCATTGAGGAGGTGGATTTATTGAAATAATACAGTTCTGTCAAACATATGCAACACTTAACCTGCAGAACATAATATGAATGTAAACTAAGAGTCAATTTCAGCTGAATTTGGATTCAGATAGATCAAATAGAAACTGAAAACAACCAGATGAAACAACAATGAAGTGATAACCAATACCTTATTTTCTGATGTGGATCAAAATGGTCCCAAACTACGAAACCTTTCGTTTGCCTTGAGGCTCCATATTTGACTCTGTACCGTAAAAGATCAAAAATTCTTTTGGCAAATGCATCCTGTTGACAGATTCGCTTCCTTATAAACACAGTTTGGCGCCTCGGTGTCATTTCGAAACAGTCCCTGTATGGGTCACATGACTTGCTGAAAGCAATACGCTCACTGACACGGGGTTTTGTCTATGGGCTTTCACTCAGTACATGAGTGAAATATGAACTGTTCACTCATGTGAAAGAACTCTTTCACATAAACTCTCATGTGAGTTCATTAGCTATAAACAGTTTTGCAATAACTGCAGTTCAGCTATACTTCAGTTTTCCTTTTTTCTTTTTCTTTTCTTTTTTACTGAGTACATATTTTGCTAAAGTCCACAAAAAAACAGAGTATTTACAGTGATGGCTTGGAACCTCTCCCTCAGCAGATTGTCTTCCTCCATAACTGGTTCAGGTGCTGCAAAAAGACAGAGAGACAAATGGGTCAAAGACAAGACAGAACCGTTAAGTTTACATACAGATAACAACAGATCTCAACTTCCTTAGATGTGGTATATACATATACATTTTCCTGTAACATAACGTAACAAGGTTTAATCCCAAACATTTCTTTATTTCATTATTAACTGAACAATCCTAAGATTAATGATTATTTTCTGAAAATGAATTACACAGACAATAATAATGGAGAATTTCAATGGTTTCGATATTCAAGTAACCAGATGCATGTGGCATGAAAAAACAAGAAATGGACTTTATGTTGTAATAATTAAATACATCATAGGAGCCCAACATGCCAGTAAGCAAGATCACATATATTCATAACCAATCAAATAGAACATGGGTTTTGATAAAGGTAATTTTACTTATATAGCACATTTTCAGCAACAAGGCAATAAAAGTGCTTCACAGGGTTTAAAAGGAAATGCAAACAAAATAACAAACCAAAAAGAGCAAAAGAAGAAAAAGCTAATAATATTGATCCAAAGTAAATAAACTAGATACTCCTATTTGGGATTGGTAGATAAGTATAAGTATTCTCTGGACTTTCTAAGTGTGCTCTAAATTTGTAAAAGTAATGAGTACTCCACAGTTTCTAAGTAATAAAAACTAAATGT
>CAEFZX010027741.1:0-60839 GCA_903066825.1 Alfaro cultratus | reverse complement strand
ATATTTGTGCTGCCAGCTCTGCTGCTGCCACTCCTTCTTAACTGTATTAACATACACTGTTTATAATTGCATAAGGTCAAGAATGACTCTTTATTGGCTAAATAAACTTTTTATTAAAAAGCTGCTCATTCTATAGACTGGTCAGTCAAGGGAACTTAGGGTGCAAAGTGGACCTCAGAACATAAAGGTAAATTAAACTATAGTTTTATTGGGGTGTAAATGTTGCTAAATAGTCTAAAAAAATAGCCACATGCCTTGACTAAATCCCCCACTAACAAGCTTTTCTGCTTGCAATGCTAAGTAGTTGTTAGCAGAGCCATTATTGTGTGTGTGTCCATAACAAACTGAGAGAGATTATATAAAACAGCTCAAAAGTGTCCAAGTTTTGTCAAACAAACCAAAGGTGACCTATCTAAAAAAACTTTCATTCGTGATTAGCATGTGATTAATTACTTACTTCCCTCCTCTCTCTTGTAGCAAACTGTCCAGTGAATTTGGTCTTCCATAATGTGTATGTCATAATTTGAATGTATGCCTTAACATTTGCTAATATACAGCACAAGATTACTATGAAATTTTGGCTTAATTATGCAACAGTGTTCTGGTTGTCAGCGTAATGATAAAATCAGTCACAAATTGGCTTATAGTAACATTACACTCATGGCACATTACTATAGAAACTTTGCAACAGCCCGCTTTAATATGTATGTAGTACTAAGTATTGATATAGCACCTGTCAAAAGATCAGCATCATAAAAGGTTTCACAGCATAAACATCAAAATTTGATTAATTTAGAAATCCTAAATTAGGATACTGTTGATGCTAAACATTTTCAAAACCAGTTAAAATTCAAAATTGTGTTACTCTTCAAAACAAACAGTTCTAATATTTTTAGCTTGATTTCTACCATGTGGAAAATCTCGCCATTTCACAGCCTGCGAGCCACATTCAGTCCTTTAAATTAACTTTTATTTAGAAAAGCAGATCTTATTTTCATTTCTTAGCTTCGTTGCATTTGTTTTTGTTATTTATTTATGCTAAAATGGACTGAATTTATATAGCACTTTTCTATTAATACTGGCCACTCAAAGCAGTTCAGTTGGGTGACATTTATACACCAATGCAGATTGGGCAACTTGGGGTTAAATGCCTATGTCACATCCATAATTGACAGAATGCTGGAATTGAACCATGTGAAATAAACATAATGTTTCTTTTGCAGGTATAGTTAATCACATTATGCTGCTCAGTTGCAGAGTGCAGTGTTGAAAGAAGAGGATGAAAAAAAACCTATTTATAGTGTATTAATAAATGTTAAGAAGTTTATGCTTAGAAAACATGTTCTGTACTTTGATCAATTCTATTTTAAACTGCACTGTTTTTGCCTACATTCTCTTATTGCTGCATTTTCCTTGCATATGCATCGACATTTTATGCATACAACATTTTGGTGAACTTCTGCTGTTTTTCAACGTAGTTATAAATAAGTTTAAGTTTGCATGCAGCTGTCTATGACTCAGTGTTCTCTGGAATTATTTGATTTTTCCACCCAATCTTAGCAGCTCATCATATGTCTAATTCCGAAGTAACTGGAATATTTTGGTCAGTGGGTGTAACTCATTACAATGCTTTGACTGTAGCATATAGTTGTCTGTGTCCTGAGACTGTGCTGTTTGAGCCAGGTTGGAGAACTAACTGAAAACTGCCTCTCCCAGCTGCTGAACTGGGGTTCACTCTCCCACCCTGCATGGCCTTCCTGCTGAGAATGGAGTGATTGTTGGACCCAGGCCCGGGCATTATCATACACAAGAAGAATCAAAGTTTATTGTGCTTTGTCTTTTGCTTATAAAAGACAAAAAAAAAGAAAAGAAAAGTGAATGCAGGGCCTGCTCGTCACTGTTGGGAAGCAAGCATCCTGCAAGAAGCAGCTGAGTAAAGGATTGCATTGGATAGAAAGGAACAAGGAGTGTCTGCAGAGGGGAGAACGAGGGCTGGTGTGTGGGTCAATGTGGGTGGAGAGCTTTTGTTAAGAAGAGAGATGATTTTTTTTTTTCTTCTTTACATACTGGTCCTTTACCTTACTTGGTCATCAGACAGATTGCAAGAGCTGCAACTCTGAGCCCAACATAAAGTGGGTCAGGGAGGGCTTTGGAAAGGCAAAGACAGAGCAACTTTTAGCAGTGAAGGAATGAATCTCACTGTGGCTTCGTCTATGGAAAGTGAAACATGTGGGGTGTAATTTGTGGTTGAGGAAGCAGTTTGCACAGACTTTTTTTTTTCTTCTCCTGCTGCTTTTAGGGAGCAGTTACTGCACTTTGAGACTTTTTTTTTTTTATGGAACTGCCTTTGGGTGCCATGTATGTGTTTTTCTGATGCCCATGTTGATGTCACCGTCATATGGAACAAGATGTGGAAGTACTGCATTGCCAGTCGGACTATAAGGTAGGAGAGCATATGGCGAAGAGTGTTGATGGCAGTGGCCTGCGGTCGGAGCACTGGTTGTTTTTCAGGCTGACCGCAGCAGTTTGTGCAGATATTTCTGATCAAGTAACATTCCTGTCCATATGCTCACAAGCCCGGTGGTTTCCTCTCTGAAACCATTGGAAATATATTATCAGCCAGCTAAAAAAGGCAGGGAGGAAACAGTGAAGACATGTTCAAGGTCTTTCCTGGTACTTTTTTCTTTGTCAAGGACATGTCTTTGACTGTAAAGGCATAAAAAATAATCTGGATTTCTTTTATTGTTTTCCTTGAGCCTTATTAAAGTTTTATCTTTGTCTTGTAGTAGAGGACTTCATCCAAGATGTTCCCTGACATAAAATTTTTTAAAAGGAACACAGAAACCACTAAGGAGAAAAGCTTTTCCTTGCTCTGTGTGACATCCCTTTCTCACTAAATCTAGTGATATGATTATTATATCAATCTATTTTTTAATTTTTTGTTAGAATCTGCATTTTTGCTTCTATCAATGTTTAAAATCGAAGCTGGGTATAGGACTGCAAAAAATATTCACTTGTCCGAGCAAGTTTTTTTTTTCTTTCTCAAATATTGATGTAATTTATTCATTTCGTTTCCTGCTTGGATCAAATGATCTTTTATAACTGATGAATAAAAGGACACACGCAGAGTAGTTTCTAATTATAATGTGTGCAATGATTAACTCATTATGAGATCACTGCAAAACTCATTTAATCAAGCAAATATAAAGAATCAATTCTCTTGGACTAAAATACCAAAACGTGCTTCAGTCTGAGGCCTCCACAGATTCTCAGTTTTAACGTCACCATGGCAACTGACACTTAATGAAAAGAGGTGAGCCAATGCATCACGGTGAATGGTTCAATCCCCAATCTAATTACAATTAGGCTTGTACTAATTAATGAAACATTTAATCACAATTACTTCAGATAATCAAAGTCATGCCAACATAATTTCGCTAAACATCTTTGTTTACTGGAGTTTAAAACAACTGGGTAACGCATACACTCACACATACGCTTGATTGATTTTGAGAGTTTTTGCATTGAAATTGTGTTAACTTATCTATGAATTTGCACTGTAGATATTTACAGCTGGCAGATATAGCTTTTATTCATCTCACCCAGTCAGGCACAACGTAGACTAAAAAAGACAAACTTTTATTATACTTACTGGTTTGTAAATAGCTATGAAAGGCAAAACCTACAAGTCAGTCAAAAACCATTTGGGGCTTCACAAAACCAATCAGCTGTTGGATGGAGATATTGCTTTTAGCACCACTGCTTCACAGCAAGGAAGGGTCAGTGGTCAACTCCGGTCCTGTGTGGAGTTTTCTCTCCCTGTGTACGCCTGGGTTTTCTCCAGGTACCCTCCACAACACAAATGTAGTATGATCATGGGTGAATACTTGCATGCATAGTTTTCTGTCTTGTAGAAGTCCTGTATAACCAGAAGACATACAGATCATATTGTTAATACTACATTCAAGAAGAATTTCAGGTACAGTTTTGGTTGGGTATTAAAATGATGCTGCTGTCAGTAAGTGAGACTTTTGGTTTTGCTCTATATGCTGTGTGCTCAATATTATGAACATTAAAGAACTGTGGATGCAATATTTAGTCAGATATTATATTACATTAAGTGTCATGTTCATTTCTTGATTATTGTATTTGGCCAGCTAAATGAACACTACTGTAACTACTCCTAAAGTCCCTGCAAAAAGTATGTCTTTAACAACTGAGGTTCTGGATCTCAAAGGAAGTGAAAACGTTTTGTAGTTGTGAAGGAAGAAAAGTGTCCTCTGAGTGATCAATCTAAGAAATTCAGCAGCAGTATTGCCGTTTAATACTTTCCTGAAATCGGTGGCAAATGTCTTTAATTTAGCACGTTTGATTGAGCAAATCCATTCTTGTATCCCACTGTCTTTCCACCTGAGAGCGATCTGGTTTGTATCAAGACCAAAAGGAAAACTCAGACATTTCTTCCCTAGTGAACTTCTCCCAACATGTTTTAGAGATTCTGGGCTCTGACAACTCTAACTCTGATGAGATGCTTCATATCATCTCCGCTGAGTTCTCTTGATGCAAACGTTGAGTCCAGCCACCTCTTGCTAGAAGGGTCCTATCAGCCACTTGTGTCTGTAATTTCAGTCTTTCAGTCATAATCTTTTTTTTTTTCATTGGTGAGGATAGGAATGTAGACAGATAAATGAAATATCTTCAGATAAATCAGTGGAAGCAGCACCAGAATTCCTGCAGAAAAAGAAACAATCCATCTATGCATGCACTGCTCTATCCTACCATCCATCATGAATGAGGCAGACTGCAAGATAATTGCACTCCTCCACTTGAGGCAGAGATTGACCACTGACCTGGATGAAACAAGTCACCTGTTTCTGTTTGAAAACAGCAACCTTAGATATAAAGGAGGTGCCTCTCATTTGTCTTTTGTTTGTGAGATTTGGCAAGAGCTGGGAGTAAAAAATGGCTTTCATTACAGTGTGAGAAGATAGAAGTCTGTCTATTAGTCTTTGAAATGGGAATTGTCATTAAGTGGGATGTTTATCTTGCGTTTTGCTTCCTTGACATCGTCAACCTCGGCATGTTTGATGGACACCATGTAGGCGTCTCCAGGCGTTAGTTTTAGTGAATCTCTAGTGTTTAATTTAGTTTTTGTGCTCTTGACTTATCAGCTACCACTAAAACTCAGTTGTGATTTCCATAAACAGCAGTAGTAAAGTTAAATAAACACTGTTCGAATGCCAATGCAGCCAGTGACGACTGACGGTAAGTAGAAATATCTTCCTGTTGGGTGGCTGACATATTACAATAACAGGGCTATGCGCAAATATGCATGAATACATCAGGAAACCTTTAGCTGTGACACTTTAGACGCCAGGGTGCATTTGATCTGGCTGCTTCAGTCGTCTCAGTGACAAACACGAGCCAGTGTTGAGTTTCAAGAGCGCAATGACAAGAGCATTACTTATTCAACGGTGCTTGCTCGTCCCGTTGTGAATATCCAAGAAACTGAGCAGCAGAAAGAAAACTCTGACAAGAACCGGGATGTTAAAGCACCTCCTGGCAGCCTGACAGCACTTCGTAAAAGGTAAAATAACTTAGTTGTGATCTTAACTGAGTGTGACTTGATTAAAAATAAAATGAGAGCAGTCTTTGACCTTGTGTTGGTTTCTTTGCCTTAGTGTGCTGGCTTTAAGACAACTTACACATTTTTTGGGGAGAGGTTTGAGAGGAACTGTTGATAATGGAAATGTACTAACTTGCCAACTCACAGTTCCTCTGTGGTGAGTGGAGAGGAGGGGAAAAAAAATCCTCGGAGGTGGAAAAGCTGAGACATGTCTCAAATTGAGGCCATGTTCAGCTCTGAAATATTACCTTAGTGTTGGTCAGCTTCCAGTTAGACATGTCAGAAATGTTGACCATGTTAAAGGCTTTACCATGTGCTGTTAAACATCAGATTGGGTCCTGCTCAAAAAATAATTTAGGCATGAATCTATTTGTCACCCCAGGTAAGGCGTTCATAGTCTATTCAGAACATTTCCATTCACTTGTTGTCAAACATTGTTTTTGTGCTCATTCTTCAGCGTTATGCTCCATCAGTAGAGGCTCCCATCAGTAAATATGCCTCAGAACTGAAGTTGCACTGACCTTTTTGGCTAATTTTAGGACAAAGTGTAATATTTCCATATAAATAGGCAATGTGCAACACTTGCACTGCAAAAAAATAATGTGCAATAAGTGATACAACTATAATATGCAATAGAGTGGATCCCCGTTATTCATGAGATTGGGACTCTAACCATCCATGAATAACTAAAATGTATTAATACTTGAGACTCCTTTTAAAAAATGCTTTTAGTTGTTTATTTTAATAGTTCAAGCATCAAAAATGACATATTGTATATTAATATTCACAGTAGAAACCATCTTGGTACTAGCACAGAAGCTAATATCTACAGTCTTGGGTGTAGAACCAGTCAGTACCGTGGGACATGAATGGCACTCCTGGAGCAACTATTATTTATACTTCAAGAATAGACAAAGGACAGACATAGATACTTAAAGGGCGCACTGGCGCCCTTGTTGTTTTCTGTTGAGCCTTCTTGTTATCTGCTGAAAGTCTCACTCTCTTATCATTTAATAATCTGAAAGAACCGTACACACATCTCGAGTTTACTTTCCTTTTAAATGACTTCTGAAGATGTGTGCTTTAATTGACTTCCTTTTAAAAACCTGCTTGAAGTTTGAATTTTATTCCCTCATCAACAACTGCCAAGTGTGATATGAGAGTGATTGATCCAATTTGTCATCGTTGATCATGACAAATCAAGAAAACGCACCAATTTCAGTTACCTGCAGACTTTTATAGCTATCCAGCTCTATGGAGCCTTTCATATAGATATATATCTCTATACAGAGATCTACGCTTAAGCTGCAGTCTCTGTCTACAAACTACTGAATATTTTATATGCATGTCTCTCCCAGAGAGGTGATTCTCTTTCCTTTTTTTATTATTTTGTTAAGAGTTATTGTTTTTCTAAAATAGTTTGTAGCCTTTAGCACCAGTAATGTGTGCATAGAAATGAATCGCAGGAGAACAAACTACATCCATCACTTTTTTTTCACCTGTCATGGCTGCAAGGCTGAAGCATTATGGGGGAAGGTATTTGGGAACATTGCTTCTGGTGCATGCTTAAGCTGTGAAGCGTTTGAAATGCTAATCATCTGAGGAGGCTTGTTTGTTTACTTTAATGCACAAGAACGCCACCCTCTCAACAGAGCACATTTTTATGTCGTATTCATCCCCCCTACCTTCCTCATCATCGAGGTGTCTGATCAGAAAAATGCACATGAATATAAATGATTTATTTGGAAATATTGGCATCTTTCTGTTTTGTTCCCCAGTGCTGTTTTTATTTTTGTAGACACACTGTATGATTAAAGATGAGCAAAAAGATATTTCGCCTCTGCTCTGCTCTTTTTGATCAGTGGACTGTGACAGCTCAAAAACACGGGCACCATCTCTTTGTGAGAGCTTTGTTCTTTTTTTTTGCTGTTATTTTACTTTTGATGACATATTCGTTTTGCATCTCTTCCCTGTGCCTGCTTGAAGAATAATGAGGCTCGTTGCTGCATTAACTTATGTAATGGCAAGCAAGCAGAGGGTTGAGATAGGGGGAGGTGGGGGAGTTAAAGAGGAGGAGGGGGAGAAGAAGAATGATGAGCTCATGCTGCTGCACTGCAGCTTTTATAGACACTCTGCACCTTTTGGCTTCATGCCATATGTTGTTATGCATATTGAGGTCCATTTATGCAATTTCCTTTAATGTTCAGTAATTGTTTGATTGATGATTTGCATGAATGTGGTTACTCAAAAAAAAACATTTTCTAGCAGAATATGAAGCTCTGCAGGCAGGTTTTCCATTCAGTTTCTGTATTAATAATTCTAAAAGGCTTTGAAAGATATTATATGTGACTCTGTCTTTTACCTGCATCACTGATGATACAAAGAGACTATCAGCCATGATCAAACTGAGCCAGCATAGCTCAGCAGTCACTTTTAGGTTCACCAACTCTTTTTTTTTTTATGTGACTAATAAGTCCCTCATTATCTGGCACATGTTTTGATTTATGTGTTAAATGTGCAAAGAGAAGCAGGGTCAGGTGATAGGTGTCTGTAATAGTGACACAAGAGCTATGCCACTTGGTTTTATGGCATTTTTTTCTATTAAACAGAGTGCTCCTTCATCAGGCCTTTCAGCTGCGTCTCATCCTGGACTGGAGAACAAATGGATAAAAATTGTTTGCCAATGATTTAAGTATTACAAAATTATAGTTCACAGTTCTCTGCATCACACTATGCCTTGATAAAATATTCATAGCCCTTGAGGTCTGTCACACTTTGTCGTGTTTTAATCACAAACTTTTATGTCATACCAACATAAAGAAGTGGATATCTGTGGGTTGGTAGGGAAAGGATATAATTTTCTCTTTTTTATGGCCAGCTGTTACATTCAGTTTAGTCAGATGAACATTTCTTAGAAGGTTGCAGTTTTGATGTAATCTAGATTTTCAGATTATGGACTTTTGGGATAATATTTCTGCTTCAAATGTCTCCAAAATTGTCCCTGTCCTGTCTCTTGTGTTCATTGGTCTACATTACGTTTTTTTCTTCGTTAATGTTTTCCAACAAAAGTGTGAATGTAATGCTTCTCAAAATATTCATGAACCTGATTTTTTCTTTTTACCAATTAGCTGACTTCTGCAGGTAGTTGTTTGCGCATGACTTCATTTAGGGACTTTTCTTTGTGAGATTTTGAAAAAGATGCATTATTTTATTTAAGATGCGTTTCATTTATTTACTTCTTTGTGTTGGTTGAAATTGCTATTTTCTCTAGAATAATACTCGATCAGGAGCAGTTTTGTTTTTCTCTGCCTTGCATTGTGTGGGCTCATTACTTGGAAAAATAGCACTTGTCTGTTCTTCAGAGTGAAATAGCAGAGCTGTCAGGGGGGCTGAGACTTTGACTGGTAAACAGTCATTAAACTTAAATGTTTATCCTTACTGGATTTACAGCTGGAGGCTGTGTGTAGATGGAAGCAGATGTTCTTGTGTGAATGCATGTGAACATATCTGTATCTGCTGTTCAGTGAATGGTTGGTCTGCTGTAGCTGTTGCCTTGACAACTAGCCTTGGATTTGAGCACGTGCAGTTGTGATAAATCCTGCTCCCAGTCAATGAGCCTTTTTCCACAGAGATGTAGATACCTGCCTCATTCAGTTTCCCACAGTCACCTGATTCCTGCTCAGAGATAATCCACCGCTCATACATCCTGCAAAATTGCAACTATCCTTTGGATTACGGTGCATTATAATTATTAGTATTAATGTTTTTTTTTTTTTTTACATTTTCCTCAGAAATTAAATAATCCCTTTCATTCAGTGTAAGCCCAACAAGGCTTGAAGTCACGGAGTTATGAACTGAAAGAAATGATTTGGACTGAAACAACTTTTTGCAGTTTAAATGAGCTCCTCTGCAGTCCTCAACCCATTTTATTGTTGTTTTAGCTTGTTTTTTTCTCTCTTTCTCTCTCTCCTCCCAGTTCTGCTCTGTTTTATACCATCTTGTTTTCCTGCCTTCTTTCAATCAAGATGAATGAGTCCATTGATCGGTCATTTTATCCTGAAGCCCTGCCGGTTCTTGTGTGCACTGTGCAGTAGTGCCATCTGTTGGCAGAGACACGTCAGGGCAGGGAGAAGCTCCAATTCCTCCAAACAAATCTCTTGTGACTTATCGAGGCCTTATGTCAATAAGCCTCCTTTTGAACGCCTATCTTCAGTTAGAAGCCATCAAAGTTATGAGACTGCTAATGACCAGTTTTTCAAACAATTCAGGCATTCTGCTGTCAGTGCCTTGAGTGCGTAAAGTCGATAAACAAAACTATGGGGGATATTTAAAAAAAAAAAAAAAGAAGAAGAAGAATTTTTGTTTGGGTCATAAGAGGAGGAAAGGAAAACAAATTAAGGCAGATGGGGGCTCTTGCCTTGTCAGGTGTCCTACCGTGGCTGCTGCAGCCGGATGGGCCCATCTGCTGGCTTTTGTCCCGGATAGCTGCTATTGAGCTTCGGTGCCAATGATTGCATAACTGTTTTAATACAAGAATGTTCATGCCTGGCAGCAACTACATCTTTTACAAGTTAGTAGTTTGTGATTTTAATTCACGAAGGAGTTTGTTTTTTGTTTTTTTTTCGGTTTTTATTTTTAGAGGATCCTACTTCCAAATAGGTTTTATATGTATATATTTGTTTCTGAGCTTCTACCCAAAGTGAAAATAAAGTCTTGTTTCCCTTATATTTAAAGACATTGCTATGTAAGTGCAGTTCAGAGTGTACTCTCGCTGTCTGCTTGAGAGCTCAGTTTTCCCCTTCGGCCACACTATGTGTCCTAAAGAGGAAAGGAAAGAGGGAGAAACAATTGGTGACCTTGCAGAGCTGCAACACGCAGGCTCCAAACCCGTCCCAGCCGAGCCACAGGCATCACAGCCACTAAAGCCACTGACCACACAGAGGGGCAGAAGGAGGTTTGAAGGCGAGCAGAAAAATAATTGTAAAAATGGGAGAGATGGAAAATAATGGGACATATTCAACGGCAGAGTGAGGCTGTGGGCGACACAGCTGAATGAGGCAGGGGGAGGGAGCGGGGAGTACACATAGCCTCCTCTTTTTCATTGACGCTTAGGGGAATGTGCTGATTTGCAGCACATTCCCCTAAGCGTCAGATGGTGGTTCCCTTTCTCGCATGCCTGACAGAGCCAGGCTAGCTTTCCAGTCACCACAGTCACCTTACCTGTCTGTGGCTTATCACCAGAGCCTGGATCTGGTTTCATGTTGCACAGACCAACCCAGAGGCAGATGTGTGGAGGTAGGTGGGCTCTACTCTGAGTGTGTGATCTCTCTGGCTGTGAAGCAAAGCCTTCCTATAGGTTCTGCAGCGTTAGCAGCTGTTTGCATTGTTCATCCCTGCAGGTGTATGACAGGCTGGCATGCTGCATGTCGAAACAGTAATTACCAACAAGTTTGATAAATGGAAATGTCATTAATGAAGCATAAATGTCAACGTTGTGGGAGGGATGACTTTAATGTTTGTTTTTTAAATGACTTTTGTGGGACTCTGTGATTTTCATTCTTTTATAGTATTTACCCTTTTCAGCTAATAATACGTTTATTGAATGAGTAACTGTTGGTCTGTGTTTGCATGAGGCTGACACATTTATTAGAATTTGAGGCAGATTTCAGATATGCCAACCCAGTTGGCGGATTCCCGATGTCCTGCTTAGCTGGATTTATTTTATTTGCTTTATGCAAAAGATCAAAAACATATTCTCTACATATTTTAAATATTATATCTTAAAAATGTTTTCTTCTTTGGCTGCTTGATTCCTGAAATGAGAGCAACAATGAAGCCAGCTATCAGAATTGAACCCCACCTGAGTTATTGTCCTAAAGATGAGAAGACGCACATCATCAGGCCATTTGAGATTAAAAGCAACAAAGACCTCAAATTTAATGCACATTAAGTATTAACTTCTCTTACTCTTGTTATGAGAAACTAGCCTTCCTGTTATCCACCTGAAATGTTTTGTTCTCTCTGGCAACATGAACAAACTACAGACATGTTCCAACAAGTTGCTGAGAATAATTTTCTTCACATATCATTGTGTGCTACCTTTGACTTCATTTTTAAACACCTTCATAAGATCTTCTTTCCTCAGTAATAGCATTTACACTGAAGAGTGTTGTTGTTAGCCTAACTGGTGATAATTTTTTACTTTTTCACTGATAAAAAAATTGTCAAATGGCTTGTACTTGTGTAGAATTTCATTAAGTCCAGAGGATCCCAAAGTGTTTCACGCTACTTTCAGTCATTCGCCCTGTTCACAGCCTTATGGTGGCAAGCTGCTGGATAGTAGCCACAGCTGCCCCGGCACCACCGGGCATTCTGATCACCACCAGCAGGCAAGGTGGGTAAAGTGTCTTGCCCAAAGACACAACAACAGAGGTAGACAGAGTGAGAATCAAACCGGCAACCCACTGTTTATCTTCTACCACCATCAAATTTCTGCCTGACCCAGTCAAGCTAAAGAAAGTCTCCTGATTCTGGCTGTTATCTGATTTCTCTATGGTTTTCCCTACTTCACTGATTTCCTATAAACTGCAGTAATTTAATGAGTTGTGTCCCTCTGACAGCACATCCCTGATGGTTGTTTGTTACCATGATGCACCCTATTGATGTTTTCCAGTGCAGCCAATAGCTGGACCTTTTACTGTGTAGACGCTTGTCTTGTCCATCCCAACTTCCTCCCATTAGTCGGATTGGTAAAATAAATGGCTTCGTGAGGACATCATTAGAATCTATTAGCTGCACAAATTATGAAATGGTTTCTACCTCATTGGTCTTGCTGAACAGTGGAGCAGTGGTTAGAGGACACATAGCTGCACTGTGCTGAAGACACCCATGCACATGTTGTGGCTTATCCCTTTTCTTTCTGTCCTCCCCTCAGTTGGTTTTATTCTAACCCATCTTCAACATGGCAGATGTGTAGTTGCTGTGCTGCATTTCATGGTACAACAGATAAAAGGAAATACCCTACAGGGACAAATGGTGCCTGCTTCGAATCTCTGGACCAATTCACTACACAAACTTACGTGGTGCTTTATTGTGAAGTGGCAAACGCAGTGACCTGGCTTTTCAGTTTATTATTCTGCTTTGGACATGGATAAAATAACCTCCCAAAGCTGCTTAAACACAATGCACCTAAGAAAGTGTTTCCTGAATACATTTAGTTTGTACTGAACAGATGTTTGTGCGTTTGTACAGGAGGTCAGGTGTGCATTATTGTGACCCATCACACTCACAAAAACCCTCCCTTGGAACTCGGAGCGCTTAGTTTTGAAAACATGTGTGGATTATGAATAAAAAGAATCTCATCCCTTTTTCAGGGTTGCTCTGAGCTTGTAAATCCCTCACTCTGATGCTGCTCCTTTCAGCTGTCACCTCAAGCTCGTGGTGGTAGACTGCACGGTTACACAAAGTTTAAGTCAGGCAGTTGACCTTATTTACGCAATGGATTTGTTAGACAGTAGGGATGATAGTATATCTTGAAAACTGACAATAACTAAAATATGCTTCCATCAAAACAATGTATCACTGTCTGAACATCAAATTAGCTTTTAATAGCATTTTTCTTAATAGGGTTTTTTAAGTTAAAATTTGAAATGTAATGTGAATAGTAGGGACCAGGTATAAAAACCAAAGTGTAGTTGCATTAGTGTGTAAAATATATATATTGCTATCAGGGATGGCAATGTCTTAAAATGCAATAATGTGTTGCATTCTCTGTGTTGCCCCGCTTCAAGAAGTCTTTGGATCCAAAATATTGGCCATTTATTACATTGATTCTCTGTGTGTTGCTGTTCTTATGAAAGAAAAATCAGTACCTGTAATAATCACCTCATAATAGCCACCAAAGATTTATACACTCTAATGTTAAAGTATTGACCCTTCTGTCTTCTCTCACATAAACTTGAGCGACATCCCGTTCTAAATGAGCAGGGTTTAATATGACGCTAGCCAGCCTTTGCAGTCATAACAACTTCTGCTCTTCTAGAAAAAAGGATTTCCAGAAGGTTTAAAAGTGCATCTATGTGAATTATTGATGATTCTTGAAGATGTACATTTCTGAGGTCAGACAATAACGTTGGACAAGAGCGCCTTGTTCAGTCTTTGCTCAAATTCATCTTACTGGTTTGAAGTCAGGACTCCATATTTGTTGATCCAGGTCTTTATGGATCTAGCAAGCTGTCTTGTTGAAACATTCCCCTTAAGCTGTCCCCACAAATAAGGGAGCATGAAATTGTCTTGGATGTCTTGGTATCCTGAGGCCTTAAAGGTTATGTTCACTGGAACTGAGGAAGCAAGCCAAACTCCTTAAAAAAGGCCAACATCCTCATCCCTCTGTACCAAACTTTACAAGTGACACAATGAAGCCAAGAAAGTTCTGATCTCAATCATTCAAATCCAGACTCATCCATGTAATTACCTAATTGGGAGGCATGCTACGTCACTTTAGAGAACATGTCTATACTGTTCTACATTCCAGAGGTGGTATGTTTTTATCCAACTGCTTCCAGTGCTTTAGATTGCACCAAATAGGTTGGATGCAGCTGTTTGGCCATGGGAAACCATCCCATTTAGATTTCTGTACCTGTTATTGAGCTAATCTGGAGGTTGCCTAAAGTTTCCAGGTCTGTAGCTTCTGACTCTGAAAAATATTGCCAACCTCTACACACTATGATCCTCGACATCTGTTGATCCAGATATTTGATTTTACATCGCCTGTCACTTTGATGAGCTATAATTCCCAATCAGTGCCACTTTAATATGATACCACTAACAGCTGACTGTTGAATATTTAGAAGTGAAGAAATTTCCCTATTGGACTTCATCCTATCATGGCACTGAGCGGCCCTTTCCTTCAGAAATGTTTGTAGAGACAGTCTGCATGCCATGGTGCTGGATTTTATAAACATGCCCATGAAAGTGATTGAAATACCTGATTTCAAGGATTTGGTTGTGTGAGTGAATAGATTTAGAGGCCTAGTGCATTTTAGTTCATAAGGGCCAAAATGGGTCATGTTGCAGTGCTGTGTCAGAGCCTTTTTCACATTGTGTCACGCTAAAACCACAAACTTTAACCTATTTCCTTGGAATTTTGTCAGAGAGCAACACAAACTACTTCATACATGTCAAGTAGAAGGAAAAACACCAATGTTCTCAAGGAAACTATGTCTGACTGGTGATAGATAAGGGGTTAATGTGGAGTGTTTGCCCTGCATTTATATTCACATCACTCTATTTGTATAACCTTAAATAAATATCCAATGCAACCAATTTCCTTTAGAAGTTACCTAATTAGTGAAAAATGTTCACAATGTATTAAGGCTTTTTCAAGGCACTGTACTCTTACTTTTTATTTAGGAGGATGCAGCTACCAAGAGTAATTGGTTCTAATGGTGGCCTAATTAATTCGGCTGAAGTGAATATCTCAGGTTGCCTGCCATGAATTCCTAATTATTTTTGCTTCTTATTACCTGCTGCATGTTGATGTCTCTGCTTACCCTGGCTTTGATGTAACTCAATCTCAGGCCAGGGTGTTGGGTCTCATCAGATAAACAGCAAGAAATACCACTGCTTCTTATAGATTAAATACATATTTGTCAAATATTAACTTCCTTTGCTGTGGTTTTGACAGGGCAGTTTAGAAAATCTTTTTTCTTTTCTTTTCTTGTACTTTAAGGTCTTGCTTTGAATCATCTTAAGAAAATAAACTCCACCAGGACAGAACGCATTTTCATTTGACCTTTTCTTGATTTTTATGTCGGTCATAATCACAGCGGGGTGGTGTGGGCGTGAGATTCAGCCCCCTGCTTTTCACTGAGGGCGATGGGAAGTTTGCTTGATTAAAATGACAGAATTGGTTTGGGGTTTTTTTTACGAAAAGAGCCCAAAACCAACATGTTGGAACATGCAGGTCTCCTTGTGCACACTCAAATTCTCAGGAAAAAACTGTGGGATGCCAGAAAATGGGAGGTGGAACAACATCCTCTGTTTTCTTAAAGCCGGCTCACTTGGAAGTGTTTTGTGAGGAAAAGCTGTGCAAACATAAATAGCTCTTGAAATTTCTAACACATAAAATTACTACCACAAATTTCTATCTATTTTATTGAAATACATTATTGTGACATGGAGAGAAAATGATACATGTATTTTTTTTTTTCACACAAAAACTCTGAAAAGTAATGTGCGTGTTTGTATTCAACACCATTTAGTTTGATCCGTCCTTTGCTTGGGAAGTGAACAAATTAGTAAACAGAGTCTATATGTGTGTGTCTCAGTATAATTGCAGATGTCCTGTGAAATCCTCAGAGATTTGTTAGAAAACATTAATGACCAAACAGCTTCACAAAGACCAAGGAACACAGCAGACAGGTAAGAGATACTGTTGTGCATAAAACAACATCTCTTGGAGTACTTTTCAAACTATTTTTCCACAGAAATTGGGAAAACAGTTACAATCCTAAAGGTACATGGTCATCCATCTAAATTTACAAGCTGGTCAGAGAAGCAAATAGTGAGAGTAGTTGCAAGGAAATCTATGATAAACCCGGAGGAGCTTGAAGGATGTAAAAACCTCATGTGGGACACTTGGTGCACAGGACAACTATTAGTTAAGTACTCAACAAATCTGAGTGTCAGGAGTAAAGTCATTATTAAAAGAGAGCCCAGCTTGCCAGACATGGTTGCAGAACACTATGTGCACCTGAAAGCAAACCTGAAAAGAAGATGGTGGCAACATCATTTGTGGGGACGCTTTCCTTCCACAGAAATGCGGAAGCTGGATCCAGTTCTTGGCAAGATGGATTGAGCTAGACAGTCCGGAAAGAAAACCTTTTATAGGTGTCTGTCCATTTGAAAAAATAGTGTATCATTTTCCTTCCACCTTTCCAGTATACAATAATTGGTGTTGGTCTGTCGCACAAAATGTCAGTAAAATGTGTTGTACTTTATGGTTTATCTCAATGTGAATTAATATTTTTGTAAGGTTGTGTTTTTAAAAAAAACACCTACCAGTGTATACTGATTTATTTTATTTTATAATTATCCCAATCACATTATTAGAACTTGAATTACAAAGATCCAGCCAAACCCATTCTCTGTCATGGTGTGGTCTTGGGGAAGCAAGACAGAGCTTTTAATAAGTAACTGAGGGGCTAGGGATCAATATTTCTGCATCCTGCAGACATCTGAGCTGTAATTTTAGTCGATAATATAATAAGGCTTCAGGAGCATAAGGGCAAGCTCTGGGGATTCAAACGGATATGTGGCACATTTGAAATTCCTTGCTTAACAGTCAGAGGAATTTATTTCTTTTTCAATATTTCATCATTTTATTCATTCTGGTGCTTTTGTAAATTCTTCCGAAAAGACTCGGTTGTTTTGGCCCCCGCTCAAACGCAAAAAAAAAAAGTCAGCTAAGCCTTGATTGTGAAGCCAATCATTAGCTATCATTTTGTTCATCACAGAGACAGTGAATTAATCTGTGCACTCCTGCAACCCAACTCCCTCGTAAACGGCTAAGGAGGTCACAGGAGGTGTTGAGACTAATGAAACCATAGACACAGCACTGATTAACCCCTCCTTAAGGAGTTGTTATCATAAATTCAAGTGTGCTTGTTGTTCTGCATGAAGCTCCGCATCGTGTCCTGCACCGGTTCCGGCCTGTCTGAATGGAGCGCAGGTTGAAATATAAGATCTGCTGACGTGCAGGCTGCAGGTCTTGCGGAGAGGTGGCATGAATGGAACTTGCAGACTCAGGATATCTTGTTCCTCTGGAATATGTCAACATGAATCAATTTCTCAGCACTCCTATGACCTGCACAGAAGGTGTTTTGCAGCTGCTTTTTGCATTTTGTGTGAAGAAAGAATGAGTCAGGAGCGCCTGCTTTATCTCTGTGCTTTTGTTCTGAGATTGATTGCTTTCTGGTTGTCTGTTTGAATTAATCTCTGACCCAATAAACTTGTTTTTTCATAAAGATGACTTTTTGGCATTTCATTCATTGTTTAAAACCCAAAAAACGTGGATGACTTTTTTTTCCATACATGCATGGATAAGTGAAACAAGATTCATAAATTATTTCTTTAATAGTTTTCTTTCTTTAGACATTTCTAACTGTGGCCTTGAATTAATATTTAAATCCACCTGATCAAGTTCTCACTGTGGGGAAAATTTATATTTAGTTTTTCATATTCATTCTTGAAAAGCTCAGTTTGGAATGAGACCTTTTTTCTGCTTGGATGTGCAAAGTTTTGAACAAAAGGGAAAAGAAAGTAGTGCAGTCAGGATTTCCTTTGACATTTAGAGACCCTGACACACCATTTCTGCTGAGTTACAGACTTTTATTACCCTTCACTCCTAGAGACAAAGGAAAATAACAGAGGAAAGTGGTATTTATGCCTTTGTAATGCCAAATCCATTTAATCTGCTTGACTGTACAATCATAAACCATTAACCTTTGCGTTCTGATGTTGTCCGATGTTGTTTGGATGCTCGTCAGATAAATTGCATTCAACAGGACAAATAACTTACATTTACAGTCAGAGCAGCAATGGCACAGTTTGGGAATTAGTGCATATTTATACCCTGAGCTGCCCAGTCAAAATCTATACCGCAACATAATTGAGAAACTGAAGAGAGACTTGAAAACTGCTTTTGACAGATGTTCTCCATTCACCCTGATTAAATTTGCGAAGAATAATGGGCAAAGTTTCAGTCTTTATATTTACAAATTTTGCCCAAAGTCTTGAACTTGTAATTGCAGGAGATTTTTTTTTTTTTTTTTGCACTGATTTTTTTTGTACATTAAAATCCAATGAAGATTGTGGTATTAATGTAAGAATAGCTAATTGGGTATAAAAATTTATTTCTCACAACGGACCCAGATTTTAGGTCTTCTAGTTTTCGTCATCTTTTGCTGCCATCACTGTTTCCTAACTCAGTTTTTCCCTTACAGTCCAACTAGATGTATTAAATAAAACACACTTTATCCAAGCAAAGCAGAAAATAAAAAACTGTTTCTGACTGCTGCTGTATATCCTCTCGATCAGATGTCCCCAAAGGAAACAATAATATTGAGCTGTGAGACATGTTGACACATTGATGGTCATGACAGAACAGCCCTTCCTGTTCACTGACTGTTTGTCTGAATCAGGCACATTAGCACATATGAGAAAGCCGCCTTCTATAAGCAGCGCCAGGGCAAACAATGACTTTAGCCAGTGAACTTGAAGGAGCTCTTTTAGGCATCTGTGGGTCTCAATAGCTGCTGTGTTTTTGCTGTGAGTTTCATATGCAATGAGGCAGCGTTATAAGGGTGGAGTTCAGGAAAGCAAACTGTGATTTTACGGTAATCAGTGGAGGGGAGAAATGGTGACGTCTAACGCGTTTCATTCTTTTTTGTCTGCTTTGCCATCATATTTTTCTGAAGTATATTGCATCATATATAGAAATGAACCAATCAGGCTTTTTTTCTAGTTTTCTTTGAGGTTTTAAAGAGCATGCTGCTTTTGAAACACTTAAACACCCAAAGAATGAAGGATTTCCATTTAGATGCATTTAGTGAACAGGATTGTTTTTCATTATAGGAAAATTGACTAGTTGGACATAATGTCCAACTAGCCAATTAATCAACTACCATCAGCTTGCGAAAGTTGTTTTAGTCAAAAAAAATAAAATAAAATCAAAAGACGTAATATTAATGTGTGAACCACAAAAAGCACTCAAAAACAGCTAAATTAAGCAGATTATTAGTATCAGTTTTTTGTATTTCTCTTTCTGTCAGGTGATAAAGAAACAAAAAAAATACAATAACTAATGTAATTACGCTACATTTGTTATTGTAAAATACAAACAAAGTATGAAATGAATCAAAAATATAACCAAGCACATGATTTCGATAACTGTAATGAATATGTTGTACTATTTTTGCACTAATAGTTTATAAATGTTTCTAAAAGCAATTAAGTTGTTGCTTAAATTTTGTGCTAATGCCCAGAAAACTGTGATTTTAGTTAAACATCCCACCACATGGATCTCATACTAACCCTACATACTAGCCTCTTGCATTATTTTTTATAGAGCATTAATTCTATTGTAATGATTGCACCTATTTTTTGTTTTACGTTTAGAAGCATACAAGTACTTTCTAAAATACCTGGCAATTTGAGTGCAAAGATGTGTATTGCAGAAAGATGATTTGGCTCTAAGCCCCTTATATTAAATGCTAAAAGTTTTAAAGAAAGTCCTGGAAGCCCTGATTTAACCGATAATAAAAAGGAAATTGGATTGAAACATCAAGTTTTTCTGTTTGAACTCTAAAATTTGTTCATCCATTTCACTTCCTGACTCCACAATCATTAATTTGTCAGACGCAGAATCATATTTGAAAAGCACTCTTTATTCTGTGAAATTTCTCGTTTTTAACTAAAGATGGATACATTTTGATTGGGTTTTAGAAGGGAAAAAAGTTATGAATGGCCTCTGGAAATCAATCTTGGAGTCAGGACAGCAGCCAGATGTGATTTTTAAAGGGTTGGTTGTCTGTTTATTGATTTTATTAGTCGCCATGGTGTTATTAGGCAGGAAGCCGAATCATTCAGGGAATTTTATGAAATTGATGACAACAGATGAGCATATAGCAAAATCCTGTTTGCTACTTTTTACATGTTTAATTTTTTTATTGTTGAAATATTCTCACAAAGCTTAGGATTTGAAGTGAAGAGGCCTCAAATGCGATGATTCATTTTCCTGACCTACCCTGCTCTGTAAACCACAGGACTGTCACTTGAGACAGGTGTGAGTCTGCTGCTGCCACAAATAGATCACTGCACAGCCCCCAAGACCCAACCCCTCTGTCACCTCACACGCAAACTTTCCCCAACCAGAAAAAGCCGGCCTGCTGCATCCTGGTGCCTTTGAATAATCCCCCATTTCCCCCTCCCCGACTTGCATTCAGAACAAAAAATATCTGACCTCAGTCATCCTGAATGACATCGCTGCTCTGAGACCCCCAGTGCCCCCATCACCATCAGGCTTGCGGTGCATATTTAAGGGAGCATGTTGTGTACTCTATAACCAGAGGGAGGCGATGTGACACTAAGTGCACACACTGGACTGTGTCCCATCCTGCAAGGCCTCTGTTTTGTCATTTAAGCTGCCTGGCTGTAGTCATTATGGCCACCATGAGTATTTATACCCACTGTGGGCTTTGTCGCATTTAGAAATCTTGGCTGCACTGAACACCAACCGCCACACAAACTGTCTGAGTCCTGCTTTGTTTTCCATCTGACCTCCAGATTTTACAGTGTGGGTCATGGGGGGGGGAGGCACCTCTCATCAGTGTGTCAAAAAGGAGCAAACAAGATGGAATCAGCAGGGCATTCTGTGGCTTTTCCATTGTGTGAATGTGTATTCTTTGTCTACTTCTTTGCAGCTTCGTGTTGCAAAGAGCGTGTCACCTCACATGGAGCTATTTTTAGCAGAGGGAGAACTGTGCTGTAGTATGTTGTTTTTTTGTTGTTGTTTTTTTATGTTGGGGTGGGGCAACTGTGAAGAGCTTCAGAGAAAAGCGATAAATGGTAACGGGTTGGCTTCAGCTGAACAGGACAAACACGGCCCACTTCTGATAATCCCAGCAGAAAGCAGCAGATGAGCTGTAGAATATCAGTGGAATTAGAGAAATAAAGAGAAATCAGGGAGAAATGCAGCTCTCAAGCTGAGCCCATCCAGCTGCAATCACAGAAGGAAAAGGCAAACATGTGGTTGAGTTGTAAAGTACAGGTCTGCTGTTTCCATTGAAAGGGTGTTATTTAATTCTTGCAATTTCGCTGCCCACTCAGTCATTTTAAACATTGCAAAGAAATGCCCAGGAGCTGGTCACTAGTGGCCCGCATTCATATTTTAGTGCAATTTAGAGTCTGCACCTGGCTTGGATATGACCTTGGAATGTGAAAGGAAACATGCAGCCTCACCAAGAAAGTGCTAAATAAATCCACTCAGAAATCCGTCTTGTGTGTTTGTTTTTTTTTTGTTTGTTTTTTTTTAGCAAAGCAAGGATCCAGTAACTTACGCATATTTTTTATTGCAAATGTATCAATTAAAGATGATTATTTTGACCAGTTCTAAGGATTAGGAAGCATAACATTTTTTTTTCTCTTTTTTATGTGGTTGAAGACTTGATGGTGTTTACAGCAACACATTTTCTAGATATGCACCAAACAGAGTTGTGACTAATTGCCACTCTGGTTTTTGTAAAGCTTTGAACAGCTTTACCACAGCATGCTCAATTATTCTTTCATACAGTGTTAACCTAAAATAAACTGCATCCCAATTTTACATTTGGGAGGAAAAAGCTTTAATCTTTTTTCAAATGTGATAGATTTTTTTTTACATTACATTATATATTTAACCAGGTCATGAACTCTTTATTTTAGAACCAGTTGCAAGGATTACATGTATGTTTTTATAAATAAGACATCAGTATGACTCAGTAGTACAGGAAGCAAAAAAATTTGGGGCTATTTCCACAGAAACAAAATTCTTATAGATCTGTTACATCTGTTACAGTTCACTACATCTTTTCTGTTCAGCATTATTTTAGTGCCACCTGCCGTTTGCAAACAAAAATGAAATTATATCTTTCCTGTTGTTGATAAGTGAGGACAGTCAATAAAAACCACACAACTAATTAACCAACTAATATCAGCTTGTTATACTCTAGAAGCCTGTGCTATAATAAAATACAGCTAAGCTTCAACAAGATTGTGTGTCGTTTGAATTATCACTTTGAACTGTGGTAAAAATGTACTTCTTGACAAAAATATTTTGGAGTGTTAGATAGTTCTGTCTTCGCTCAAACGTCCCAAGATAACACCAAGATGGTTAGTCGACACCTCAATGATCTATTCCTATACATGTAGCCTGAGACAATTAAGGACAAACATCATGTATACCAGGGTCAGCCCGAGATTTTACAGATTGACCCAGTCAGGACAGGATTGGGAAATATTTGTTTCTGCACTTTGAAATAATAATCGGCTCATACTAAGCTAAAACAGGATAACTTCCAGCTTCACTGCATCTGGATAGATAATTTCTGTTCGAGGTGGAAGCCATTTCTGCTGCTTACTGCAGAGATGCACAAATGGAAAAAAGAAGAAAAGCCTTTTAGATATCACTTGCCTCTTATAAACCTTGATGATTCCCATAGGATCCCCCTGCCAACACATCTGGTCCAGCTTTGCTGCCAGGATGTGATGAGCAGAGGCAACATATCCTTTAATTACTCCTAAATCAGCTATATTTATAAATCTACTGCCAGATCAATGTTATGCACAGACATTCTTTGTTCCTTAGAATCTACAGGACTCTTTCTTTTTTCTTTCCCTCCTGTCTTACACAAAGTCCTCTGTGTTCACAAAGCTCTACCGGGCCACTACATCTCATTTAGTATGCTGTTGTATCAAACTATGACATCAGCCTGCTCTAATTGTTTCCAGACCTGAGAAGGTTTGCATTTTCATTCTATTTTCCATTTCTCGGCGCAGGCCTCGCTTCTCTGCATCTAGCAAAGGGGAAAAAGAAAAGATGAGGAGAAACGATACATGATGTCATGTAGACAAGACACATCGCGCCAAAATCTTGTGACCAACTTTCCAGGAAGCTATCACTTTCCCCTCCCGTTTCCTTTGCTGTATTTTCCCCTTCTCTGTGTTTTTTCATTCTTCTTGCAAAAGCAAAGTCCTGAGTTTTTTCTCTTTTTTTGGTTCCCTGACAGTATTCAAGCAGCACATCTGTGGGAATTCACCAGATAAGGCTGTTTTCAGCTGCTTGTATCTGACTCGCGGATGCCTCCTTGGCAACGGCCCAACTCTAATGTATCCAGCCTGAGCCTCTCTTTGCTCTGCCATGACTGTGAAGATTAAAAGAAGGGCAGGGTTTGAAACCAAAAGGAGTTGCTGATTGAAAAAGGAGCTGAAATCCAGAAAGACCATATGTATTGAGTTGAAGAAATGGTATTTTATGAGCAGTGAGTGGGCCTCTGCTTGGAATTCTCAATGACATCATTCTGGAGCAGAGCAGCAGCATGCAGTCAGGACTCCGGAGATGGAGTGGGCCTTCAGCAGACGGGACGGCTAGACGGAATCGTAACTTAAGAAGAGGAAGTGAGACTCGGAGGCCACATAATTCTAACTAATCCTGTGAAGACTTTAATTTCTTAGTTTACATAAACTCATCAAGTGGGAATGAGTCTTTTTGATTCCTAAACCAATGTTGCCTCTGAGCCTCGTGCTAAAACAATCACGGAGTAAAACGCCAAATGCATCATAATTTTACCAAGAAATTGCTTCATATTTCTCTCTCTCAATAAGACAAATAAACTCTGGTTAGCTGCTCCCTGTGGTGCTTTGCCAAAACAAAGCCAGACGCTGGGGCTAATATCTGATGTAACGTAGACATTTCCAAACAAGGTGCTTTGTGCCTCTGTGTGTGGAGTAATCAGAGTCCCAGTTTAATAAAGAAAAGTTTAAATGAGACCGCTGTTAAGTTTTTTTTTTTTGTTTTGTTTTCTTATGATGAGTAGTTGCATGTAAGCCGAGCCAAGTGTCTGCACCTCCACAAAACATTAGCAGCTGTAGTCATCTGAGTGCAGGGCCAAGGTTTCAAACTGAAATAGATCAGCTGGTCAGTTGCTGATCTATGTCAGCAGATAATCCCCCTGTTTTGGTCAGACATTTATAGTGGATTGTTATAATATCTTTAACTTACCCTGTTTGGCTATGTCTTTAATTCTGTGTCTTTCATTACAGCCTGAGATGAAAACAGGCGACAGAAGGTGATCATTTCAGGGGCTCAGGCCTGTAATTAGAAGAATCTTCCTCTGGGTGTATGTGTGTGTCTGTTTGGATGATTGGTGTCCCTGTAAACTGGCTGCATGTGGGAGCCATTCTCCCCTGTTTCCTGTGCTCGTGTCATTCCTTAGAAAATACTTTTGACTGGGGGGAAGTTTACCCCCGCACCCGTAGCCTCAGAGGAGTGATTCGTCTGTGGTCTGTGAAGTGTAACAACAAGGGGCTGTCAGAGAACGGTCTGATGCATGTTAGGCATGGGGAGTACATATGCCAGTGTTGTAGATTTGCTGCAGTCCGCTAGGAGAGGTACAAAATGTCACGCTACAACCCTAAACTCCAATGAATGCTATTGGGACGTTATGGAAAAGACCAGTGCAAACTAATTTGTAATTGTGCGTGGAAAGAAAAGGATCCATGACTTTGAAAGCTTTGTCTATATAAAAATCTGAAAAGTATAGTACTCATTTGAATTGCACTTCCTTTTAGTATGATACCTGTGATTAAAAACCAGTGCGACTAATCAGAAGACATTTACTGAGGGTCCAATTTCAACTCAGTTTAAATGCAGCTGTTCTGTTAAGGCCTTGTGGGTTTGTTAAAAAAACATCAGTCAACAAAACATCAGGATATCAAGCATAAGCTTTTGTCTTCTCAATCAACCCTAAACAAACATCCAGAAATAGAATGGAATAGTTTAGATCAAACCATAGTCAAGTGTTAGAATGGCTCAGTAAAAGTCTCTAATTGTCCCTAGCCAATGTGGTTTATGCTGAGATATAAATGTATATCTTTTTTTGTTTTTTACAAAAGAAGGAAAGAAATGTGTGTCTAGCTCGAACTATTGGCTCATAGGGTTGTATTCAAATGCACACATAGATTTTCTTTTTGTTAAGCATCCCAAAAACTATTGCACTCTTAATTTTTTAATGGGTATGAATACTTTTGAGGTACTGTACATAAAGTTATGGAGGTGAAAGAGATTTTTTTTTTCCCCCAGCTAAGAGAGATAAAATCTCTTCAGGCCCTTTTTCTTCTCCACGTCTCAGACTTGAAAGGCTCTATTAATAGAGATCCACTTATTTGCTTTTATCTCCCCAGTATGTTCCCCTTTTTCTTTTTGTGTGAATCTGTAATACATTGTTTTCTTCGTCCTCCATGGAGGATGCATCCTCTTGCCTACACCTTTTCCATCCATATGCTCAGGGTTTAAACATATAGGCTTATATACACATTATTATATACACTCTCCCCTCCCTCATGCATTGCACCTTTAGCACCTTCCTTCATCACACACTCTGCTCTCTGTGCTGTTATTTTTCCATTTCACGTGTTCATAACATGCCCGAACAAACCTTTTATCTATCTGCTTCACCTTCTGCCTCGATCTTTTGCATTTCATGTCTTGCGTGATGTTTGACACCAATAGCATATTTCTTCCAAATCCTCCACAGCTAAAAGCCCCGTCCTTTCACACCCCCTTTCTCTGCACCCCGCCCCCTTTCCTATACTGCTCAGGGCCTGGCAGACACTCACACACTCCCCATGTTTCCAAGCCTCCACCCCCCTGGAAACTCCTACCAGCCCGGCGCGCAGAGGACGTAGAGGAAGAAAGACAAAAAGAGAGAGCTTGGTTTGTCTGTCAGTGATCGTAGACTGCCACTTAGGTCTGACTTAAGGGTCTACAATCTTTAGGACGGGAAAATAAATGGGAGTGTTGGTGAAATGCAGTCGGCTGCAGTCTGACACAAAAAATGGTTCTGAGATGCATTTACTGTTGGAATAGTGTTTTAGGCAGTATGGGGATTCATGAGGGAACCCACTGATGTTTGGAGTACATCGTCTTGTGATTGCCAGCCAGCATGTGGTGTTTGCAGTGTAATTCAGAGAAGACTCAGTCGCTGCTGGAACTGGAGCTAAAAGGCTGGTAAGACTAATATAAAAGTGGAAAATGTGCATGTACTTTTTTTAAGCTTGTCTGTGTATATTTATTTGCCTTTGAGTGAGGAAACGCTGGAGTTTTTTTTTTTCCTTTTTAGGAAAATAAAAGAGGCTGGTGTTGTGTTTTCAGAGAATGACTAGCTTAATGCAAATCTTTAAGATCTATCCAGAGACTGGTCCCCCTTTCTAGGTTTGACTCCCTTCCAATGGAAAACAGATCAGATCCCTGCTCTGACTCACTGTATGTGTGTGTTTAGTCTTACTGTACAGGATCCATCTGGGAGCTGGATTGCATTGCATTCCTGTGGTGTGTCGTGGCCCCCCAACCAACTGACTTTGAGCTGCTCCATAACTAGAAAGGCTCAAGGACAGGTGCTGAGGATAGTTTCAGGCATAAGCCTTATTCTTCTCATTTAAAATGAAAGCTCGTTCTGTTGTTTGATCTTGTGAGGAAGGAGCAGGAGAAATGCCTTGATCACACAGAATGAGGCCTGGTGGTTAACAGGAGATTAGCACTGGTTTCTGATTACTTCAGAAGTCTATGGATGGTGACAACAAACAAATAACTTACTTCTGTTTGTTGGCAGCATGAATTTTATGTGCTGCACCTGAACTACATGAATATGTAATGCTGACATTTGATCAACAAATAATGACTGCTCATCAACTGCTAAAATAGGAAAGAAGCCAATCCTGTTTTGTTTCTTTTTTTTTTGTAAAATTAAAATATTATGTACTTTCAGTAATGCTGAATTACATACTAATTGTTTTTTTTTGGGTTTTTTATATCCCAAATGAGATGTGCCAAAAAGATAATATTTGCATCTCTAAGGAAAAACAAATATCAAAAGTGCCCAACTTAGCTCATCTGCTGCAAAAAAGTGGAAAATAAACATGAGTGGAAGCAGGTCAGTGATGATTATAAAATATATAAACAGTACATGTATTGATTAATTAATAGAAGTCTTGTCTATATCTATGAAATAGCAATATCATAGAAAAGACAGATTGGTGTGTAAAGGGGAAGCCGAAAGGGTAACAATTTATGCACTTTTGTGATGTCTTGTGACATCTAGTGAAGGATGTTAAATATACTAACCAAGGCTAAACGATGCCACCTAACCCTTATGTCGCTAAAAATATCGGGGGTTAGCCGCTGTTTAATATTTGTTTATCAGCTATTAATTTCTCTATTTATGTTTTGACATAAAGCGAAGACCAAAATGTTTTTGTAACACAAGACAAACCTTTTGGTTTTGGATCTCACTTGTTTGTTTGATGCTTGGCCTGTGGGGCACTGTTTAGTTTCAATTCAAGATAACTGAAAAGAAAGTGTCTAATTTTAAAGTTACGTTACCTTTTGAAACTTTCTCACAAGTGATTAATTCTGTCTCAACTTTTGGACTGGTTTAATTTTTGTCTAATTTGCACCATTCCTAAATATGATTCACAACACTAAAATGTAAAACATATGATTTTTGTTTATCATTGCATCCCATTCTAAATATTCAGAAAATACAGTAAACGGGTATGTTGCTGTATTTTACTCAACCAATAAATGTTTTTCCCCTTAATCTTTCTGCGTTTGTTTTTTTAACCCACTTTTAAATTTCAACTTCACTAATAATGCTATAATCTTTCTAGAATTAAAATACATTTGTTGAAAATACATACAAGAACACACATAACATATTTTAATTTATCTTTCACAAATGTGAAAGATAAATTCATCAAAGAAAAGTTTAGCTTGATTTGAATTTGTGCCAAAGTTGTTATTGCAGCCAGAATATTTTAACCCATAGATTTATTTCATTATGCTTTTAATTTTTGGAACATCCAGTTTCATATAGCCTTGAGCTGAACTCGATGCTTCACAACATTCGTTCACAAAACAATGAGTGACATTTAGATGACTAATACACCTTCCTTTGCTTTTTCTTTTTTTAGTCTGTGGTCTTTTTTTTACCTAAAGACAGAGCCAGTTGTGCCCCTTAAGAGATTCAGTTACTGCTTTCCTGTACAAATAGCTACCAAAAAGCCATTTTTGATCCATAGAAATACTGTAAAACCCCTCAAAATGAAGTGCAGAGCTGACAGAAGTTATCAATCACGAGTTGTAATGAGACTCCAGTTGACTATTTACAGTCTGCAGAATACTCTCAGGAGCAGTACTGTCAGTCAGCTGGCCAGTGCTGATTCCAGTACACAGCCAGGTCAAACTGTAAAATTCTTAACTTGTTCCTCTGTGTGTGTTTTATAGCAGCTGCAGGATAATTCATTAGTCCAGTTATTGGAGCTGAGACAGTCGGGTTGCCTCTGTGTTTATTAGCAGCTTCACCTTTTAAACGCTGGACTTGATTCATATGCTACCATGACGTTTCTTGAGCTTCTACCTGAAAAGTCTTCTCACTTCTCCATCTGTGTGCTGTGAGATCTACTGGGTGCATCTGTATTTATGAGCTTTCTGAGTCACTTTGAAAAGGGTGAAAACATCTGCTTTGGTGCTGCTTCGAGCACAACACTGCATGTGGGGTAAGCAGTGTAACGTGGAGGTGCTGCTTGATTTTTATTGGAAGGGTCACCTAACTGCTTGTGTTTATATGCACGCATAAAACTGGCATCTTTAAAATGCAGGGTTAAAGGGGGTTGTACTTATGGATGTACATTAGTGGTGCAGAGATGAGGTTTGTTTCTTCATAGCTGCACGATGCTCAAGCAGATGAAATATAGTAAGCTACTGGACATCACCTCTCATTCAGAAGAGGACAAATCCTTTTTTGTATTACTATTCAATGAGGAAAAGAAAATAGAAGATACAATCTAAAGCACCACTTACCAAAGCAATGCAAGAATATGAGTTGGTGAAAATGCGCAGAATATTGATGACCAGTCTTGTTGCTTTATTTAGCAGCACGAGAAAGATGTGGGTTTCCAAGGACCTGTGTTGTCATAGTTGTATGGTGTGCAGCAGAGTCCAAAAACCATTAAAAAACATCACTCAAACAGTCAAGAAACGCTCACAGCATAGGACAGGCAGCCGCTGTCGACCCACCGTCAGCCAGCTATTTGTTTTTTACAAACACATACTTTATTTACAATTAAATATAAAATAAAATAAACTCTAGAAAAATGTTCCTCAAAGTATTGTGCTTTTAAAAGTTTGAAAACTCTACCCTTTTAGGTAACTATGCTGATGTGTAAATTTGAACAAAGCTGTGCTCTCAACAGTCTCTGTGTGATTAGACCTCACATTTTAGAGAGGCCTTTTATTGAACACACACACCTGTGCAATAACCATGCTGTCTAATCAGCATCTCGATATGACACACCTGTGAGGTCGATGAATTATCTCAGCAAGGGAGAAGTGCTCACTAACCCAGATCCAGACAATGTCAACGTAGATTTGCATGCATAGAAAAAGTCTTAAATCTTTCAGTTCAGCTCATGCAAAATGAGGGCAAAACAAGTGCTATGTTTATAATTATTCTGAGTCATGTCTGAAGTTTTCTCCCTTGAACATTTTCTCAATACCACATCTCACTTATTTTTCATACATTTGTTAATTTCAGATCAAGTAAACAGATATTTTTTGTTGCAATGAATTTAATTTTTTTTCCCTTTAAGATCTGATCTGTTCATGTAGATTTTGACAGTTTTATTTTTTGATGATTCCTATACATAAAAGAAAAAATATACAGCAGGTTCCTCTAATAGATATGGTAGGTTGAAAATATTTATGTATCAACCATACAGTATGTCTAACATTTATTATTTTCATTGTTGAAAATAATGGAAATATTATTTGTTGATGCATGTATAAACCAAATATGATGCAAATTCTTAGTTGTAATGCCTTTGCTGGATATGAAAAACGATTACACTCTCCTGACCATTGCTTTTCATTTATATCTTCTGTGAAGCTCTCTTTTGTTAGACTTTAATGTATTAAGAAAGTTGTTTCAATAATAACAGTATTTTTTGAAAGCAAATAAGTAAAATAAGCCAAGTTAACTGGTCATTTAACTATTTAGTCAGCTTCTTGGTAGAATGATTTGCATTTGTGTTTTCAGTGACTTTTTGTGTCACTTTTGTGGTTTGTATGAGCGTAATATGCTTTTTTGCAACATTTCCTCTGAGTATACATTGCGTTTCTCTGAGCCACTTTTCTCTCCATTTTCTGAAAAAAAATCCATGTTGAGTTGTTTGGTTAAAATTTAAAACATTTAACAACCATTTTATAATTTAACATCTCTGTCTTTAGGGGGGAAAAGGAATCAGATCTCATATTAATATCTGTGTCTTTATTACAGGAAGGCTTGCAAAGGTATGGGCTACTGTTGTGCAGACATTTCCGAAATGTTTCCGAGAGCTGACCGTTTGTGGCTGTTTTTGTGACTTTGTTCGGGGACTAAATTAGTTCCAAGCTGTAGCCCACTCTGCCTGCACCTCATTAGCTTTCTTCTTTTCCCAGAACTCCTGTTGATGTGACTCCTCTTTTCCGGGATGTAGGAATGTTTTCCCCCAGGTCCTACTGATGAAATGGGTTGAGTGCCTGGGCAAGGGCCTAGGTCTGCTCATGTTTAGAGGGGAAAAGGGTTATTGTCCAGTCCCTCCTCATCTCCCCCACCCCCCTCCCGGCTCCCGATCCCATTCCTCCAAATCGTTTAATCTGAAAATCACTGCCAGCCGTGTTGCTGTGCTTCCCTACATCATAAGCAAGAGGGGCTCCAGCTGGTTAGAGACCCTACAGGAGGGACAGTTGCTGTTCGACAACTTTGCTATCATATTTCAAGGGCAATACAGTCATGATCAGGAGGTGATGTGGAGATCACATCACTGCTTCCTTGTTCATGTCTTAACAGCGTTTTTTATTATTTCAGTGTGCTTTATATATATGACATCATGTTAATATAAATCATAACATTTACTGTTTGCTTCTCATAGATGCCCTTCCTTTTTCAGCCTCTCCCTTTTTCTCTCCAACGTCCATTGCAGCTTAAAATATAAACTCCTCTATTTTCTGTTCTCCACCTTCTCCCTCCGTTTTCTCCATCAGGAGCAGCTGACCTCACTCAGTCAAGTATTCAGTGACCTCAGAGCAAAAAGTGCAGCCGCACTTACTCATACTTTCTTACTTCTCCGCGTACCCACAATCCCATACCGGTCTGGATATTTGGATGGTTAAATGAGAAGCAGAAGAAAGGCACTTAAGTGAAAAAATGTTCTGGCCCACGAGCCTCATTGGGGAAAGGCGAAGCCAGCTTTGTAGTTAAAGTTTTGAGTCAGAGCTGTTAATGTTCTTAGTGTCAGTGGAGTGAGACAACACACCCAGTGACGCATCCATGCAGTTTGTGTTTTTTGGTGATTGACCCCTTAACTGTCATGATGACACAAGTGTCCTCATGGACCTATTGACTTAGAGGTAAGTGTTTTGAGGGTGAGAGTTAAGGGCTTAAACTCAAAACTTTGTCATGTTACTTAAATTCTGCCTAAGCATAAGGTTTAATAATTTTGCAGAGGTACAGTTTACCTGTCTTAGTTTAGCAGAGAGTCTTGTTAGCATTTGCTGACCAATCTTACACATAGTAATAAAGTAAATTGAAGTTTGCAGTGATGACTTGGAGTGTAAAGATAAGAGATTTCAGATGTTCATAAGTCACTTTTGTCCAAGGTAAGCTTAATGTATCTAATTATTGAAATTCATTTTCACAGTCAGATGGCTTCTGTCTTGTATGCCTAAAAAAAGAAGTGCTGTAGGTTACAAATTCAAATTATCATCCTTAAGTCTAATTTACACTTAACATATTTTTCTGTTTTCAAAATATTACTATAACAATTAGTATTCACTATGGTAATCAAGTGGGGAAAACGATCATTTGCTCAAATGGTTTACTCTTACTTTCACCCAGGATGACATGGGAGTAGCTTGTTTATGAAACTTGTGTCCTAAACAACAAGTCTCTAGAGTGTAAGTCAAGTCTGAAAGTCTGATTTTGTGACTTAAGTGTGACTTGAGTCTAAAATCTTAAGTCTAAAAGTCAAAGCCCCATCTCTGGTTCTCATAGATTTATTTGAAATCTGTCCTCAACTTCTAATTTATACTGAGCATTTGAGAGTCAAACTGTCCACCAAATGGTGGTCATTGTTGCTTGCAAAATAAAAAAGCATTAGAGCATTTCTAACCTTCATTTAACCACATGTCTAATTAAACCTCTGTTGACTGCTGTAGAAAATCAGAGATACCTTTCAGCCGTATTCTGGCTCTGCGACAGAAGGCAAGGTGTCACTTTTAACTCACAGAATAGCAGCTTTGGAGTGCCATGACAGATGGCTGGAGAGATTTGTCCCAGTGGTGATTATGCAATGAGGTTGGATTTTCAGTGACTTGTGGTCGCCCTGGTGTTGCTGCAGCAGTATAAAAGCGTGGCTCTTTCTTCCCTGCTACTGTATTTTTAATCTCAATTAAACATTGTCTACATGCTGCCCTGAAAAGAAACTGTTAACAGTTACTTTTAATTAGTTAATTGTATAGCACAAGTTCGGAACACGTCATTTCAAAGCCTTCAAAAGACGAACCAATTCATTTCATATAGGGATGCACAATATATCAGCATCAACATCAGTTATTGGACAATGGTCATTTTTTAACATGTTGGTATTGGACCAATAACTTGATTGAGTTTTCTCAAATAAATCAAATTCAAACCAATCATATAGGTTTAAATTAAATTGTATGCAGTCCTGGTGGAGTCGTCTGAATTAAAAAGCTATATTACAGTAGTGGAATTTTTTTTTTATTTCTATTTTCCTGAGGGTGTTTGCTGTTTGAAGGAATTGTTCTTGTTGTCTTTTGGATTTGCAGGATTGTGAATAAGGACATGTTGGCAAAGAAATTATATAAATGCCTTTTTTTTTTGCATCTTTTTGAAAACAGACAATCATAAACTTTAATCATTTACTTTGCTGAAGCAAGATCACAAAAGTTCTCCAAATGACTTGCATCTATCTCTAAAACTAATCAATCTGCCCTACACTCTCACAAAATTGTAGCCAAGCTTTTCAATTTGGCAGTAAAAGCAGCATAACTACAGAAAAAAATATAACACATATTTGTTAGAAAATACACTTCCACAAAGAAGCAAGGAAAATTTGGGTCAGCTAAAGGTGCATCGAATCAGATTTATTTTTGTTTAAAATTTCAGAGAGATTCAATAGTGCTTTTAGTTGTTGTCATTTCACTGGCATGCATTTCAAATCAATTAATCTGTACTAAGTTGAACTGCAAAACTGCATGCATCTGGTGCCTGAAGTCATTCAGTTCCCCTTTTTTCACTCAGTGCAGCTTTCTCTTGTTTGATAGGCTGCTGCCATTGCTGAATGTTGATTTCAGGCCCCTCTAATGAAGGAAGTGGATTGTGTACACTGTATGGGTGTGTCAAGTCACAGTTCAAACACATTCTCCTGTGAGTGAACCGTGGGCACACCATACCGTGGCAGAGAAGGAATGTTGGTATGGTGTGACTGATTGAGCAACTCATTCAGCGACACCTCAAGTCTCTTAAGGATTTACTGAAAGCTGTATTTGCTCTGTGCTTCTGCTCTAAACTGGACTTTGTAGCATGAAGTGGAACAGTGTGTCGTCACGCCTGCACACATGATGTAATTCCCCACTGGTCACTGATTGGCCCTTAACTTTGCATAAACTTTGGTTTCCTGGAGGAGCCTGTGTACTCTGGACTTAACTTGACTGAAAGAATGGTGGACAAGATATGGAGGAAGAGTTGGCATTTTTTTGAAAACAGACGATCTTTTCGCAGTAAGCCATCACCTCGTAGGGCTTCAGCGCACAAGAGTGTGTAAGTAAAGAAAGGAGTTTGTGAAAAATAATAGATGTCTGACTGTTTGAGACTGTTTACGTGGCACTGGTGTTTTCTGAATTAAACATTTCAAAGGTTATTGTAAGTAATGTGTTCTAACTTCTTTGAACTTAATGAAAGTACCTCATTTCATTAGACTTCAGACAAAAAAGATGTTAGAAAAAGCATTTTCTCTTTATCTTATAAAAATACATCTGCTGGTTTCAGTACCTCATTTGATAAAGCTTATAAATCCCTAGAGTCAGCCTGCTTTCTACTGTCAAAATATAATCTCAATATATTCAGACCCAAACTATAATGTATCTCTGTCACTGCTTTTAAAATCGCTCTCTATCCCTTTGCTCTGATTTCAGTGTGGAAGGAGATGGACGGCCCAGTGAGAGCGGTCCTTCCTTGGACGGCAGAGCTAACTATGGCCAGGGTCCCGTAACTCACGGGTCAGCCATCAGCCCCGACCGATTTGACGGCCCGCTTTACAGCCACGGGGTCCAACCCGGGCCGCAGAGACCCCGTCGACCCAAACTCCAGCACTCGCAATCCATCCTCCGCAAGCAGGCCGAGGAGGAGGCCATCAAGCGGTCTCGTTCTCTCTCTGAGAGCTATGAGCTCTCTGCTGACCTTCAGGATAAACAGGTATACCTAGAAGTTATCTGGAGAGGTTTCTTCTTGCCAAGTTTAAGTTTTTTGTAGTTGTAAAAAAAATCTAGAATTTTGAGATTTATCAGAAAACCAGTTTTGTAAAGTGTTTTGAGTTCAGGGGATTGAGGCGCAGTCTCCTTTTTCTTTATTCCATCCACCATTTAAATTACACCAGTACATCTGGTACCAAACTAGCTCATCAACAAAATGGTGCCACCACCATGATTGACAGCTACTACAAGCTGCTTGTGTGTGAACTCTTCTCCATGAGATCATTTTGGAGCACCGGTGTATTTCTTGGTTGTCACCAACTCTTTATTTACTACATATGGTTATATTAGTGTTCTCACAGTTTCCAGTTCATTGGCAGAGTGAAAGTTTGTGTTAGGATAGTGAATGTTCCAATAGAAGGAAGGAACATCAAAATGGAATTGAAAAATAAAACTTCTGGCTTTACGAAGCCCCAACTTCTACCTTACTGAAAATTTACAGCTTAAAAGCCAGATCCCCTCCAGAAAAACCAACCAGTTTAAATGACCTCTGTACAATTTCTGATAACAGTGGTTAAATATCAAAACAGAACTCTGTCAGAGGCTGTTTCATAGCTACAAAATGTGTGTGGTTTCCAATTTTCTGTGGGGCATTTAATTCTAATTAATATTAATAATTATTATCTGAGGTGAGTATATTAGTAGACATTAGTCCTTTATTTTAATTTCCAAACATTGTGATCAGAGGAAAGCCACAGTAAATTCAAACCTTTGCGCTCAACTACTGTAGTGCTCTGGTGGTGGTACAAGTTTACAGTTAATTTTCTCCTTTCTTTCCTTAGGTGGAAATGCTGGAGCGTAAATATGGTGGAAGGTTCATAACTCGCCATGCAGCTCGCACCATTCAGACAGCCTTCAGGCAGTATCAGATGAACAAGAACTTTGAACGCCTCAGGAGCTCTATGTCAGAGAACCGTATGTCCAGACGCATCGTTCTTTCTAACATGAGGATGCAGCTTTCATTTGAGGGCCCTGAGAAAGTGCACAGCTCATACTTTGAAGGGAGGCAGGTGTCCATGACGGAGGACGGCACCCCACTGTCCATGGTGCAGTCTGAACGTGGGGACGTGGAAGTCCACCAACAGGCAAACATGACGTCACATCCGCCGCCGCAGGCTGACCTGACCGATGCCATCACAGAGCTGGAGGATGCCTTCTCCAGGCAGGTTAAGTCTCTGGCAGAGTCCATAGATGATGCGCTGAACTGTCGTAGTCTTCAGGGGGATGAGGGGCCTGACCCTGAGGCTATGGGCTGCTCCAAAGTGCAGGGAGAAGTGCCCTTTCAGATGAAGTCCCACCGAAGGCCAGCTGGTCGGATGCGAGATGAAACTGTTGCATCGTATAGTGACGTTACTTTGTTCATCGATGAGGATGACATGTCCCATCCTGCTGCTCTGAGGTCAGGAGACCAGCCGTCCAGTACAGAATCAGAATTACGGCTGCAGTCAGTAAACTCCTCCCAGGAGTACTGGCCTATTGACTCTAAAGATGAGGGTCGTGACACAGACACTAGCTGCCGCAGCACTCCTTCTCTAGAGTGCCAAGAACAGCGTCTTAGAGTGGACCACCTCCCTCTCCTGACTATAGAACCTCCAAGTGACAGTTCAGCTGAGCTCAGTGATCGCTCTGACCGCGGCTCTGTCAAACGACCGCCTGTGTACGAACCTCACGGCCACATCGTGACGTCCTCCCAGGCGAGCCCCAAACACATATCCCATGGACCCCCGCCACGAGCGCCCTCCCGCGACGATGACGCGCCTCTGCGCCATCGCCACCGGCAGCTAGAAAGCCACCTGGCAATCAATGGCTCAGCAAACCGGCAAAGCAAGTCTGAATCAGACTTCTCAGATGGGGACAACGACAGCATCAATAGCACATCGAACTCAAACGACACTATAAACTGCAGCTCCGAGTCCTCATCGAGGGACAGCCTCCGAGAGCAGACGCTAAGTAAGCAGACCTACCACAAAGAGACTCGAAACAGCTGGGACTCGCCAATCTTCAGCAATGATGTGATCCGCAAGAGACACTACCGCATCGGTCTAAATCTTTTCAACAAGTACGTACTCAGCTGTGATGGAGCAGCTGCTTGACTTCTCTTGTTAGTACCAAGAAAATAGACTTGAGTAATTGCAAAGCCATTGGAGAAGCTGTGCCCTCTCTTGCTCTATAAATTGCATCCAGTTGTGTCTATATCAAGTACAAAGTCAGTCTTAAAGCTGCTTTTTGAAAATAAAAAACAAAAAATAGTCGCTTTGTGTTTGTTGTGTAATAGAGATTTAGTTTTGTTTTGCAGTGAGATGAATATTACAGTTCGTTGTTAGAAGCTAAGCCTAGCTGCCTATTAAATTATAGAGATATTGCCGATTAGAGGTTTCTAACAGATTATTTTTAGTTTTAAAACCTTGTGAATGTTTCTCCATTATCCAAATGATAATGAGGAACCAAAGAGCAATTAAAATTAAATGTATCATTTTGCCCATCTCAATGATCTAATGCTTGAATGAAAATTATCAACTAGCTTGCCTGAAGATGTCTTCAATAAGAATTTTCAGAGAGCTCAAGCAGCAACAGATCATTCTCTCCAGTTCTGGCATTAAGTATTGAAATTGTGATTAAAATTCTAACATAATGCTGCATGTTGAAATTTCAGGAAACCCGAGAAGGGCATCCAGTACTTGACCGAGCGGGGGTTCATTCCTGACACACCGGTCGGTGTTGCCCACTTCCTACTTCAAAGGAAGGGGCTCAGCAGGCAGATGATTGGAGAATTTTTGGGTAATCGACAAAAACAGTTCAACAGAGATGTCCTGGAGTAAGTCGGATTTTTTTCCTTCTCTTTTTATTCAATTCTCCCCCTAATCTAAATAACAGGAAACTTTTATTCAAATGTATGTTATTATAGTGGTCAATCTTTTAAGCAAACAAGTGAACTTTCCAAAAATGTTAACATTTATTTATTTACAATGACAAAAATTGGATCTCAGGTTTGCAGCTTGCAATATTTGCATTCATTTTCATGTCTGAATGTCAAGAATGGAGCCAAAAGTAGGCATGGGTCATGGTGTTAAGTTTACCCTGTGCTATTTTTTCAGTGAAAAGGAAGAAATGTTTTCTGAAAGCAGTGTCTTGGAAACCTAACATACCAGCAATGCACCCAGAGATTTAAAAGCATTCTGCGGCAATCCCAGCCTGCCAGCATTTCATGGCAAATGGTTGACTGCGAGAAAAACTGTAATTAACAAAACATCTGGCAGACTTTGCGTTTTCTACTACAGATTTGACCAGATGTGACTCTGATGTTCTTTTTTCTCCAACTCTCTGGTGTCACCAGAAATTTTATATTTGAGAGCCAAGCAGTGGTTGTGGACGTTTCACTTTTCTCTGCATTACAAATTTGTATTATATATCTCAATTTTACGCTACACTACGTTAATGGAGCTACTGTCGTTAGTCTGGATGTTAACTTCCTGCTATATCTGTCTGAAGTAGCTGAAGCACGAACTTTGATGAAGAGGGATCTTCATCCTTCTGCTTTATGTTGGTCCTTTCTTTAAATATATGAGTCTAATTGTAACCTATTCCTTGGACCAGTGCTTCATATAAAAAAATAATAAAAAACACTCTTTTTATGGAGTGATCCCTGCAAGACTCTCCAGATCATCCTACTCACTATAAATAAACTCTGTAGCAAAACTTCACTTTGTTTGCAGCCATGTGACTGTAGGGTTCTGTCTCAAAAAGGTCTTTCTGTGTCAGTGTTTTAAAATAAAGACCCATTGTAGCTTTAATTTGACTATTTCTGTTAAGAATTTGTAGGTTTTATGACTTTAGAGTTCAATATTTAGTTTGTAAATTTGATTAAATACTCTTAAATTCTGTTAAAATCTATTTTGCGAAAACAGTCACATTCTGTGTATGTTAACTTTACTTTTGGAAATCCATTGTCTCCTCGTGTGCCAGCTGTGTGGTAGATGAAATGGACTTCCAGAGCATGGAGCTGGATGAGGCTCTTAGGAAGTTTCAAAACCACATCCGTGTCCAAGGGGAAGCTCAGAAGGTGGAGCGGCTCATTGAAGCGTTCAGGTCAGACTACGAGCTACAACTTCACTCGTAAAAATAGAAAACAAATCATCAGTAAATCTCACAATAAAAACAGTCTCAAACTCTGAAATCAATAAAAATAGAACAGAGTAAAAACAGTTATTTTTATATTAACATCTAAGTAAAATATTTCAATTTTGACAGTTACTCTTCTATTGTTTGTATAGTTGTTTTGTGGACATAAAGGACCTTTTTCATCATTACTTCTGCTTTCCTTGAACAGCATTGAAAGTATTTCCTCACAATGAAAGCGATCTGAACTGTATGTGTTCTTTGTTGTAAACTGATGTGCTTTCACATGTGCAGCCAGCGGTACTGCATCTGTAACCCCACGGTGGTGCGACAGTTTAGGAACCCTGACACCATCTTCATCCTGGCCTTCGCCATCATTCTTCTCAACACTGACATGTACAGCCCAAACGTCAAGCCAGAGAGGAAAATGAAACTGGAAGACTTCATCAAGAATTTAAGAGGTAGCAAAGTAAAAAAAAGTTTATTGATGTATAAAAAAAAATGTGTTCCATTTAATTAGGGTACAAGGCTTGGTTTTCTTGTCCTGTTCTTAAATGAAACTTAAAATACTCTGACACAGCAAGTCGTCTGGATAAAAAAAGTTATATTGTGCTTTTAAAAAGCATTCCAGGAAGATAAAGTCCTGTTGTCCCTCCCCTCATTGAATACAGACATTAGACAATTGGAGATGAGTTCAGAAAGAGGGTTGCTCCACCAGGTTGCTCTACAGATGTAGAGTCATTGCTGTCCTGCAGCAATAACTGCAGTTCTTGCAATATCTGTCTATGATGAAAATACTGAAAAGGGTCAGAGTTGAGAAAAAGTCAAACATTAAACTTATATGTGTGCTGGTACATGTGGTTCTTACTATTGCTCTGCGATTCTCGTCTTTAGCATGTCTTTCTCTGGTTTTAGGAAATGGCCGTTATAACTGGCCTGTTAAATTCCACTTGTAGGTTCTGAGCTGTCTTCGTTTCTTGGTAAAATATGCAACAGGCCTTTTACAAGCTTTCATTCCAGTTAAAATCTTATAGTACATATTTGTGTTTATAACTGTAGGAAATAAAGGGTTTTTCCAGTTTTACCTACCCAGCAACTGGTTTGCATTAGACTGGACACTTGATGATCCTAAGATGTTACTGTTTGATGTAGATCATAACCATGTGCCAATTTTTGTTATCTTCCTTCTTATTATTTTGACTTTGTACAATGACACAGTAAATAAATGTCCCAGTCTAGTGGTCAGTGACCAAAAGAAATTGCCATCACTGAATATTTGTACCCTAGGAAAACGTGAAGTCATTAATTACTAATAAGAAGTCCCAAAATCTGGGATGAACTCTCAAGTGTTAAGTTTAAATTAAAAACTACTTTCTTTGCTGATGTGGTACCATTAATGATTATTGCTTAAAGTAGGATTTTCCCCAGACTTAATACATGAAATCAAAAATAAAGGCTGGATTCATTTTCAGTATTTACGTTTATTTTAAATAAATTAATTTTAAATCATTCTGCATAGCTTACCACAAAATGCCAATAGATATGGAGGAGTGTTTTTTTTCTGGACACTTTATTTCTGGAAGAACCTTAAGACAGTCTCCCATACTGTCATCCAAAATATTAATTAATATTAATAGTATAGTATAAATCTTTATAGAGCATAGTATAAATCATTTTTAATGTGCTTGGTGCAATAAATCAAGTCTTTTGTCTTCTCCAGGTGTGGATGATGGGGAGGACATACCCAGAGAGACTTTGGTCGGCATCTATGAAAGGATTCGCAAGCGAGAGCTTAAGACTAATGAAGACCATGTGTCACAGGTGCAAAAGGTGGAGAAACTCATAGTGGGAAAGAAACCAGTGAGTAATGATACTTGTTTTACTATTACAGTCATAGAGATGTTTACAGTACACCATCATCAATCTCTTCAATTTTGGGTGAAATAGAAGAGATTGATCTCTTACCTAGCTACTCTCACAGTCTAAAATTATCTTTTATAAGTCAAATCCGAATTTTCCCTGCAGTTCTAGTTCTTAAATTACAAAGTTTGGGAAATGTGAGGAATTTAAGCTTAGAAATGGCACCCATGCCTTTGGCTACACTTGTGAAATTACTGACATGTCTGAGTATAGACCTTCATGCTGCTGATTTTAACACACCCAAAGCCCTTGAGACGTGCTGCCCAGTGCAGCAGTACTGATTAAAACAAATGGTTACATGCCTCCACCTTGACGCACTGTAGAGATTTCAGAGAAACTTACCTGCAGTGTTGAAACACTGAGCCCAGTGTTATTTCTATATTTAATTGAAAGTGTTTCCAGATTTGGATGTGCTTGAGCCTTTTATCCTTCCAGCAATGAACACAGCTTCCATTATTCTCCATTAGTGTTGTCTTTGTCATGTATAAAGGGTAAAACTGTGACTGACCTGTGAGGCCTTGCTAGTGAGGTTTGGTTTGCATAGCAGCAGTGTTTTACAAGTTCAGCCTGAACAAGACCTAGTTCTATTTTCGGATCAGTCTGGTCAAAGCTGCATTTATCCATGACCATAGTTCACCACTAAAATATTCAGATCTAAAGTCACACCCCCAGCATAAACCAGACTCTGTTCATTCCGCAATCTTTTTATGACATAAAATCTTTGAAAAACAGAATAGATTATCAGATATTTTTAACATGTTTAATTTTGTAGCATTTACCACTCTACCTTGATTTTAAAATCTGTTTAATTCTTAGTTTTTCTATTTGCTTTCTTTGCAAAACTGCATTTCATTATAGCCAAATTTCTCCCAAACAAATGTCCTCCTTCATGCTTTCCCATATCACTTGTCAGAAAGCAAAATAATCTGAAATTGTTACTAAAAATCAAATAAGTTTAGAAGCACTTCTAGGTTTTTGTTCCTCACTTCAATAAAAATGTGTTTAATTGTTGGAGGTTTGCTGACAAAATTGTAAATCAAGTAAATTAAATGCTGCATTTGTGCAGTTTTGTCGGCTACAATGATATCAATGCCACTCATGACAAGGTTCGACCACCACATTGCTTAGAGGACACAAATTTTACTTCTGTACTACTGGAAATCATGAAATCTATTAAAACGTTCCCCTGAGTGACAAGACTGCCTTTTTCATTCTTATTACACATTCTACTGACTCTATGGGTCATAGTAAGAACTAAATGGTTGTATTATTTATTATTTTAGTGGTATTGATGTATTTGTGTTGTTCAAATTCAACAAAGAAAATGTTACAAATATATTGTTAAAACAATCATGACCCTTTTGCCCCCTTAGATGCAAATTTGAGTAATAATCTTGGAAACCTAACTAGTTATTTATCGTCATAATGATCATGTCAGAAATTACTGACTCTCAGAAATCGGTTTATTTAGCTGGTTTATTTAGATCGGTAAAAATCTGATAACAATTTTCTTTGTCTGAAAAGTTGCTAAATATAGGACAAAGTCAAAGTTAGCTGCTCATGTGCAGACATGACCTGGTTGGTGGGTCTGTCAGTTACATAGCAGTGGAGGATTTTTAGACCTGTATAGAGATAGATGAGATTGGTAAATAAGATCTTTTTCTCATGCATGAGCTGATTTCCCAAAATTAAAGGATATAGGGTTAGGTTATCAGTCGGCATATTTATCGGTTCACCCCTAGTTTTATTGGATACACGATTTTCAAGAGTTATTTATAATGGGCATTGACTTAATTAAGAAATATTTTATTTTACCATTAACTGAAAAGTAACTGCAAAATACAACATTTTCTGTCCTCTCTACAGATTGGTTCACTCCACCATGGACTGGGATGTGTAAGTAGCCTATTAATCTCATGAAATGATTTGTGACTCATCCAAGTTGTTGTATCTGCAACACACTTCTGTTCCCTATTAGTCTGTAGACTGAGGCCATAATAACCTCTAAAGCATTTGTGGGGACTTTTTTTTTTTGCCTTGTAGGTGCTGTCGCTGCCCCATCGACGTTTGGTGTGTTACTGCCGCCTGTTTGAAGTGCCAGACCCCAACAAGCCTCAGAAGCTGGGCCTGCATCAGCGGGAGATCTTCCTGTTCAATGACCTCCTTGTGGTAAAAGCCGTCTGCTCTTTCCACCTCCCTCTTTGCTCCTTCTCCGTCTTCCACCCCAGGCCCATAAAAACAATCTCCTTTTTGATTTCAGGTAACAAAGATTTTCCAGAAGAAAAAGAATTCGGTTACATACAGCTTCCGTCAGTCCTTCTCTTTGTATGGAATGCAAGTGATGCTGTTTGAAAACCAGTGTAAGTGTTTCATAATATGACAGTTTACATCCCAGAGGTTGATAAAGCCAGTATGCTAATCAAACTTTCCAGACTCAAACTGACCGGTTGTAAATTGCTCCCTCATTTTCCAGATTACCCAAATGGAATCAGACTTACATCAGCAATACCAGGTGCAGACATCAAAGTTCTCATCAACTTTAACGCACCCAACCCCCAGGACCGTAAGAAGTTCACAGACGACCTGAGAGAGTCAATTGCAGAGGTCCAGGAAATGGAGAAATACAGAATAGAGTGTGAGCTGACTTTTTTATTTTTTTGTCCCTCCCATCCCCCCTCTCTTTCTCTCTCTCTCTCTCTCTCTCTCTCTCTCTCTCTCTCTCTCTGGCCAAGTTAAACAGAAACAGGGCATGGTCCTCATTATTCAGCTGCTTCAGTTTATAAGGAAGTAGATTACAAGAGCTCACAGCACGGCTCAGATTATTCTGGACATGCAGAGGCGGTGCTAAAATAAAGAGCAGGATGTTGAAATGTCTTTATGTCTGTCGAGTCCTTGTCACTAAACCCCGGTGTCTCCACGGGTCGTTTCCACAGCCGAGCTGGAGAAGCAGAAGGGGGTGGTGAGGCCCAGCATGTCTCAAAGCTCCGGCCTGAAGAAGGAAGCCGGCAACGGGGGTATGAACCGCGCCAGTCTGGACGACAGCTACGCCATGGGCGAGGGTCTGAAGAGGAGCGCCCTCAGCAGCTCCCTGCGGGACCTTTCTGAAGCAGGTAGAGCGAAAACACGGAGCTTGTGTTCTGCCAGCTGGTTTTTACACTGAAAGAAAAAGCAGTTTGCTTTTCTTATTCTCCTCTCTGCCGAGAAGTTTAAGGGGATAAAAATAGCAAAATGTTGTCACTGCACCATACATTGATTTTTAAAGTTCTCCTCGTTCCGAATTCATTAACTGACTCTGGATTGGATGGTTTGGTCCAGAAGTTGGGTTTCTTTTTCAGGGTTTACAGTGTCTTGCAAAGGTATTCTTTTCCTTTGAACTTTAACCCATTTTGTCAGGTTACAACCAGAACTTTCAATACATTTTATTTGAATTCTATCTGATAAACAAACACAAAGTTGTGCATAGTTGAAGCAGAAGAAAAATCTTGCATGGTTTTTCAATAATAAAGAAAAAAAACATCTGCATTTGTGTTCAGCAGCCTTTACTCAAATAACCCCTATATAAAATCCAGTGAAACCACTAATCCTCAGAAGTCACCTAATTAATAAATGGAGTTCAGCTGTGTGTAATTTAATCTCACATAAATCCAGCTGTTCTGTGAAGGTCTCAGATGTTCATTAGAGAACAAACAGCATCACGAAGACCAAGGGACATACCAGACTGGTCAGGGATAAGGTTGTGGAGAAATTTAAAGCTAGCTAAGTTGTAAAACAAGATCCCAACGTTGTAACATCACACGGTGCCCTGTTCAGTTGAAAGTCTGAGCCATTTATCTAAGCTTTTAGTGAAACAGCAACATTAATAAGGAAGACTCATGTTACTCTGGAGGAGCTGCAGAGACTCACAGGTCACCCCCAGGGCAATCTGTCAACGGGATAACTGTAGGTTGCAAGAAAACTGTTTGCAGCTTGCCATCACCCATTAAGGAAACCCAGCTGGTATGTGGAAGAAAAGAAGGTGCTGTGGTCAGATGAGACTAAATTAAACTCATGCGTTGATGTGGACAAGTCAAGGTTTACATCTGAATTCAACTGGAGCTCTGTGTTTACTAAAGCTCCCCATCTAATCTCACTGAGCTTGGTCTGTTGTGCAAGGAAGAATGGACAAAAATATCACATTCTAGACCTGTAAAACTAATAGACACACCCCAAAAGACCTGCACCTGTAATTGCAAAGTATTTACTCACTCAGGCTGAATACAAATGTAAAAAAATATATATATATATAATTGTCTTAAACTTAAATAACTTTATAATTATGCATTACTTTGTGTTGGTGTATCCCATAAAATCCTAATACAACACATTGATGTTTATTGTTGAAACCTCACAAAATGTGAAAAAGGTCAAAGGGTGCTCTTTCAACACACTGTATTTAAGAGTGACTGATTCCTGATCAATAAATAAACTGTTGGGCAGTACTCACTCGTTTTTATTTGATTAAATTTCTTTCTAAACATCTTCTCATTCTTATGATTGCTTATTTTTTTGTTCCCAAGCATTTTTGCATTCCTCAGTTTTTTGTTTTGTTTTGTTTTTTTATATATCCAAAGACATTTAACATACACGTTTTACTCAAAAATCCCATGCCGTCTCCTTTCACCTGTAAGCAAACCGCAATCTGAGCAGCAACAAGATGAAGATAGTCTTTGCATTGAGAATCACCCCATATCCCGTACGTCAGTGTGTATAACTGTGCCTTAGAATCAGGAATACATGTCATCCATTACAAATAACAGCTATGTGGAAGTTATCAGGTGATTAACTTGATAACACGATGAAATCCAGTTAGGGGGGTCTTCCTCACAGTTCTGAGCATGAGGTTTCTTGTTGAATCGATTGACCCTCAGGGGGGAAACTCCAGGTCAGGTAGTTCATAGTCGTCCCTTTTGCCCTCCTGTCTCCTGTGTTTTTTTTTTTTTGTTTTTTGTTTTTTTTGTGCAGGATGTGGCATGTTAGTGGGGTCATTTTTGTTTGTTTTATTTTATTTTTCCATACTCCATTCCACATGTATTTTACTGTCTATACACATCAGGTATTTTCCTGTTTATGTGTAATTATTGGTCATATATCACTGGCTAAGTGGGCCCTAAAGCTCCACCCTCAGACCTGGATGTGCCCACACATCGAATGTGCAGCAACCACAGTTTTGCTTCTGATCTGTCTTCTGCTTTGTGACTCTCCCTGAGACTGGCTTTTATTTATTTATTTTTATTTTTTATTTTTGCCCTGCCTGACGACTTTAAGAATGAGTTGTCTCAATTTACTCAAGAGAAAATCTGTTGACATTTTGCTCCGCTAATGAACCTTGTGACGGGATTTAGAAATAACCCTGGGAGTCAGGATCTCCTGATACGAACTAAATTTAGACTAAAACGTAATGCAAAATCCGGCTAAAATTACGTAAATTTTGTTTTCTTTACTGATTTCTAATTTGACTTGGAAGTACAAAAAGAAACAAAGCTCCACCCGCCCACCACCTCCCTCTCAGACCTGAACGCCCCTCTCTCCATCCCCCTCTATCTCTCGTATTTGGATCTTACTCACCGTCACAAGCCACTGCGCCGCCCCACCCCACCCACACCCTCTTTTGGTTTTGGGCGGCCGGAACGTCTGTAGTCGACCCAGGAAGTGCTGTCGATCTCTAATCTCTGGTATTGCATGTCTCGGGCAGGCAAGCGAGGGCGTCGCAGCAGTGCAGGATCACTAGACAGCAATATGGAAGTAAGTTGGAAGCAGCTGGTATCCGAGCTCCTCTCTCTCTGTGATGATGTGCACTGTGAAACACTCCATTTATTTTTTTGGTCTTATACTTCCTTTGCTTCATAGACTCCAGTCCATTTGTTTGGATCATTTATTTTTCTTGATGGGATGCCGTTATAACCTGCTTGCCTCAGTTAGTGTGCATGCATGGGTTGCTTGCCTCCCCTCTTGTTTTTTTTTGTTTTGTTTTTTTTTGGTTTTTGGTTTTTTGGAAGCCAGAGATCTCCTGTTTTGGTCATGTTATATGACCAATATACACTCTACCCTCAAACAAGCATGACTCCCACTAATGCCTCCTCTGATCCCTCCTCCCTCCTCTCCTTGTCGCCTGTCTCTGTCTTTCATTCAGTCACATCCAAGCGGTTTTCATTTGGTTCTTCTCTTTGGCAGGGTGGTAGCTCTGAAAGACACTAGGAAACTCTTCATTTCCTGCAGCCCCTCTCCCTGTCTGGGTCTGTCTTTTATTTTTTCCTCTTATCCACAACTTTTCTTAGATGCTGTAAGGTTCAGCGAGGAGTGTAGCCTTCATAATAAGCCATGGGCTTCACACACATTAGAAAAATGTGGATTTCATCCATTCATTGTGCACTCATTCCATATATTCATGAGTCAAAGTGTAGAATCTTGGAAATTTTATGGTGCAAATGCTGTTTGTTCAGTTTAAGACAAAGCATGGTAAAGAAAAAAAATAATTTCTTTTGCACCCATGGAGTAGTTTTGGAACCAAAACAGGAGGCAGAGTGCCCAACCCTGTTGTGAAGTCTGCACACGAGTGCTCAGTTCCTTCTGCCATCTGACTTCTAGTTGAATGCTGATGTGTGAATGATAAGTTTGCCTGTCACACCCTCTGCATGTGGAAACTGTGCCTTCATTAATAATGCCAAGTTGCATGTGTGACTTTTTTTTTTTTAGAAAGTTTGGCACAAAACAGAAATCTAGTTTTCCCAACTTCCTTCTCTTTTGAATATTTATCCTTGTCAAAGTATTTATGACCACAGATTTACTTTTTCAAGATGATTACCTAACAGCAAAGCTTCTCTGAAAACGGGTTCCCTTTCTGTCATGAAAGCTGAAATATTCCTGCTGCTGCCTATCATGACATTTTTAGTTTTTCATTTGCATGCTATATAACATTTTGCTACTTCTTTATCTGAGAAAAAAAAAAAAAACAGTAATTCAGAACCTCGCAAAAGTGTTCATACCCCTTGAACTTTTTCAAATTTTCACGTGTTACAACCACATGCTTTTTTGTAGTATTTGGGATTTCATGTAATGGACACAATGTTGCGCTTAATATGTAATATAAGAAAACATGACCTTTTAAAACATTTTAAAATATAAAATGTATGGAGTGATAAGTATCCCCTTTTTGCCTTTTTTGGTAAAAAAGGGGATACTTTTTTACCAGGCAAAAAGTATCCCCTTTTTGCCTGGTACCCCTAAATCCTTAATAATTCACCCAGTAACTAGTTTGCCAGTAGTTTATCTGTGTGTAATTTAATCTCTGCATTAAAAGCGACTACCCTCTGAGGAGGTCTGTTAAAGAATATTAGTGAACAAATTGTCATTAAGACAAATCAACTGGAGACAAAGTAGTTTAAGTTTAAAGCAGAGTTAAGCTGCAAAACATTATCTCAAGCTTTGAATGTCTAATGGAATGCTCTTCTATCATTTAAAAATGGAAAGGTTATGACACAACTGCAACCGCTATCGAGATAAGGAGGGCAAGGAGAACATTCAAACTTGAGAGAAGCAGCCAACAGGCCATATGTATCGCTGGAGGAGCTGCAGAGATAATCACCTATTAGCATTGAACTGAACAAATTTGGTCTTAAAGGAAGAGTGACCTACAGAAAGTCAGGTTGAAAGAAATTCAGGAGGCAACCGAATCACCGTTAGCTTCAGGCCATGTATGGGATACAGCAAATGTGTGGGAGAAGTTACTCTGTTCAAACGATAGCAAAACTGAACTTCTTGGCCAACATGAGAAACCAACACTGCACAGATCATCCCTACAGTTCAACTTAATAAAGGCAGCATCATTACGGGATGCTCTTCTTTGGCAGAGACTGGGAAGCTACAGTAGTCTCAGGGGTGATGGGAAAATAATGGGTAGACTTAAATGCAGGAAAGTCCTGAGAAAAAAGCTTTTATCAGAAAAACATTGAGACAGCACACAATGAAATGTTGTAGGTCAGGGTTGTCCAAAGTCTGTCCTCAAATGCCAGCGTCCTGCATGTTTTAATTCTCCTCTTGGTGGTTGTACCTCCTCAGCATGTCATATCCTACAGGGGCCCGGTAACGAGCAATCATTTGATCCAGATGTGTTGAACCAGGGACAGAACTAAAACATGTAGGATTCTGGTCCTTCAGAAATGACTGCACATAATTGGTGTAGGTCAGCATATATTTATATGGCCTAGTCAGGAGTCCTCAAATCCAGTCCTTAAGGGCTGGTAACCTACAACTTTTAGATATTCCTTGTCCAACTCACCTGGATCAAATGGCTGAATTACCTGCTCGGTATACAGTCAAGTTTTCAGAGTCTTGCTAATGACATCATTATTTGACTCAGCTGTGTTAAAGCATATATAAAAGTTGCAGGACACTGGCCCTGGAGGCCTATTTTTGAGGACCCCTGGTGTAGTGCTAAATCAAATTGAGCAATTGTTTAAAAAAAAACAACCAAACAAAAAAAGACTTGAAGACAGTCTTTTTTTGTCTTCAAAAGAAGACAAAAAAGCGACTACCCTTTTACCATTTTAATCTAACTGAGCTCAAGGTGTTCTGCAAAGAAGAATGGGCAAAGCAATTAATCTCTGGATGAGCAAAGCTGGTAGAGACACACCTCAAATGACTTATAGCTGTAGTTGCAGTGAAAGGAGGTTCAAAGTTTTCACTCAGAGTGACCGAATATAAATCCACACCACACCACTGCATCATTCCCCTTCACCTTCCCAATTATACCTTTGGTTTGTGGTTGTAATCTGATAAAAGGTAAAAACGTTCAAGGGATCTGAATAGTATTGCAGGGCATTATAGTTCTAGTAATACTTCATAGCTATGGTTTATTTATTTGTTCACTTTTTCCTCTTCCAGGGGTCCATCATTAGCAGTCCGCACACACGTCGGAGACCTACAACAGCACGTGAGGGCTCCTCCCGCGGCCATTCCTCCATCCCCAACTCGGCATCAACGTCCATCCTTGGGTCGCTCTTCGGCAGCAAGCGGGGGAAGCCCTCGTCTCAGAGCCAGCCCCCTTTGCCGCCGCCCAGCCACCCCACCCTCATATCGCACAAGCCGCACCCGACCAACCTGCACCACACGGCCCAGGTGGTGCACACGGTGCAGGCCCAGCTACACGGCCCACATCCCCAGTACTGCCAGGTCCCGCAGAACCCCCCGCCTTACCACCACCACCACCACTACCACCCGCCTCCCCACACGCAGTACCACCAGCACCCGGCCTACTCCTCACACGCACACCACCACTCGCAGCACGGCCACTACAGCCAGCACCCTCACCACGCCCAGCACTCTCACCACCACGGCCAGCAGACGGGCCCAGCACACGGCGGGCACAAACCTAAACACAGTGGCATCAGCACCGTAGTGTGATGCTCCTCACGTGGAGACAGGAAGACAAAGGAGGAAACTTTGTGAAGGAAGGACAATCGCTCACACCAAAGGGACTGACAGCATAACTCTATGGCCTGTCCACTGTGTTTCAGCTGCTGTGCTGGGAAGCAGTCACACCCAGACACGGCTTTCACTTCCAGGTCCAACTGATATGCAGGATAGAAAACGGATTCAAATCTTCCAATAGGGGCCTTCACTAGTTTGCCTGATTTGGGGCTTCTGCGTGTGGAGGGTTTGGGTGGTCTGCACAGGAAGATGCTCTTTAATTTCCACAAGCTCCAACCTGCTGCTTTATTCCTGCATTTACTGCTCCTATCATTACATAATCAGGAGGAAGGATGCCCTACGATGAGAACATGTTTGACTGTTTTTTCACAATTTCAGCTGTTGAGTTTTTGGTTTTGCAAATCCTGCCATCATGTGAATGCTATTTGTTGTCGTCTCCTCTAGAGCTCATATATAATACAAAAAAAACTTAGATATAAGCATTTCACACTGTCAACGGACAGCTAAACAACTCATAGTAGTTCTAGTGCTGTATTTACTGTACACGACAGCTATACGTTTTGTGTCTTAGCTCTCATTAAATAAATGTGCCAATTATTAACGCATAATCTATTTAGTCGAGACTTCATGTACAGTATATTGTGTGTAAAGTAATTTGTAAGATTATACTTACAATTATTATCAGCAAAAATGGTGTCTATCAGTATTAAGCTGACTCCAGTGACGGGTTGTAGATCTGAAAAAGGAGCAAACTCCCATTCTGCCCAGGCCTGGTCCGGTCAAGGCCTATGATCTGTTATAAACTTTTTTTTTTCCTTTCTGGTTGCATACAAAAAAACAATAACAAAAAAACAAACACCCAAAACAAAGCCTATAGATGGCAACTGCTGCACATTTGACATCTAAAAAAACAGTTTGAGCAGAGCTGAATTCCTGAAGGAGACGTTTCCCCTAAAAAAGTGCTCAGAATAAAGAATTTAGTGCAAAACTATATTTTTATGTAAAATTTTACCTTTTAAAAACTATATTTTTAAAAGGTAAAATTTCTGTTTCTGTTACAAATAGTCTGAAATAAAGTCAATATGCAGCAGCTGTTTTCTTTGCTTTTGAAATCAACTGAGAAAATATCCTGAAATCTTTGTTTATGCCTTGTTCAGATTATTATTTTCATTCGCCAACTCGATTTTGGTGGATTTCTTTTTTTTTTCTATTAAATGTGCAATATCTTTGTACTGATTTTGTACATCAAGAGCAAGCAAGGTCTCCCCTCCTGTTTGAGCGTTTGTCATTTTGCGTCATTATTTATTTATTTTCTCTTTGACCCCATGTTTGCGTTGTTTTCTCTCTGTAAATTGTCCGCCTATCCTCGTGGTCTTATAAGGGGTACAGACTTGGAGCTCAGTGGAATGTCTTGTAAGGTTTTTGTTTGTTTTGCATGTAATGTTTTTGATGTGAGGCTATCCTCTGCACATTGTATAACAAATCAGTGTTACCATGGTAAGTTTAAGTGCAATCATGCAGGCTTGTACTTGAGAGTGAAAGTCTGTCGTCTTGTTGTCCAGGATGAGATTCAGGTGAAAAAAAACAAACCTTTTTCTTTGTTCTTTTAAAAAGACGTAAAAGTACCTAGACACTTCAGAGTGGAAAGAAGAATGTGTGTATATATTTTAATAAAAAGGAAACTGAAATATTTCGCTGGACAAGCACATATAAAAGGACAGTTCAATTTTTTTCAGGAATTGCAGTTATAACCTACACAAATGCAAGCTAAACAGAAGAACTGGGTATATGTAAAGATTATCTTTCTATATTCTACAAATAAGAGTCTATTCTAGTGTGTAAATTAGTGACAGTAAGCTGTTTGTCCCAATATTCAGGTTATAAAATGTATTTTAATATTCATGAAGAAATCCACAGAAGTCAGGCTCACACATTATCTTGTTTTGTTTTTTTTTTCATTTAGATGACAGACATATCACACGCAGGACATTAATGATACGCTGAATGTGTCTTTTTCTGATAATTTCATATCTTTGCTATAATTCTGAAATTTTTGGAAATGGTGTGAAACTGATGCAAATGTTTATTTTTGGTGTGTTGTCGTGCTTTAAATGTTTGAGGTTTTTTTGTTTTGTTTTTTTCAAAAGTACCCCAACAATGCACTGCATGGATCTGATGCATCATGCGTCCTATTCACTGTGAGCTGATGGGGAAGAGATCAGCCTATAACATGTTGGACTTCTTTTCTTCTTTTTTTTTTTTGGTTTTGAGTAAGTTGGAACTTTACGATGGTGGCTTGTCCTTGTCGTTCCATGTTTTTTGCCTGGTAGTTATTGAAGCTCAGCATGCATTTCATCTACAAAGCCATTTTGTAAATTACAAACATGGAAGAAGAAAAAAAGAAAACGTTGCACTTCGTCGCTGAGGGCTTTCATTGTGTAAATAGAGGAGTCTGTTGTGCAAGCTGATGAACTGCTTGATTAGAGAGTTCAGCTTTGTGAAGACTGTAAAGGGACCAAAACTGGGGTAAAAGGAGATGTACATAATGTCTATATTTCCAGTGCACTACTCTGACATCTGCAGTTGAGATCAGGATGTACATGTCGCCTCCTGAAAGGATTGGAGCAGTGCTGATTGAACCGATCGACTCTCTCTTCCTCCAGCAGTTGTGAACTGAGTTTTGCTGTGGAAATCAAAATCAGACTGTTATAGGAAGTGTGCTGCCATCAATTACATGCAGTTTTTTTTTCATACATGCAAATGCACACAAACACACACGCACACAAACAAATGTACACACAACCGGCTGCGAGCTGTTTGATCTGACGAGTGACATGTTTTGAAGAAAGGAAACGACAGGAATGGCCTCATTTAAATGTGCATTCTGTTTGTACAGTGAATAGTGAGTCAGTAAGACCCCAGTTATTGTAAAACTTCAACTGTGACAATGTTGAGAACGCAAAATAAACAAATATATGACTTATGGTACATTGGCTGTGTTTCTCCGTTGGTAAATTTTACCATTCAGGGTGGAAATTAATGGATTTATTTGTTATAGCTTTCTGTAAAACAAAGAAAAACTAGAAAATTCCTGAAGAAATTTAACCGGGGCCTGCCAAAGTGTGCCCGTCGGTTTGGACCCAGCGTTCTGATGCTAAAAATTAGCATCAATGCTAGGTTTAGCTAAATGGTGGTCATTAGCCTATGGAGAGTCACAAGCATGTTGACTAACATGGACTTGAACCATTCAGTATGTTAAAATTAGTGTATAAGCTAAAGTTAACCAAAAATGCTAGTGTTGGTGTGAAAACTGTCAGTAGCATGTGGGGCATCACTAGCATGTTGTCTATAATTGACGTACTCCATTCAGTATACTAAACATGGTTAATAACTAAGAGAAATAGCTAAAAGCTTATTTTAGGGAAAATGCTAATGCAATGTCTTGCTATTGCGGATTTCTTTTCCCCAAATTTGAAGGATGGGTCCGGTGTATCCTTCACGGCCCACCATATCCCATAATTCTTTGCGGGTCCCAACCAGGCGTTCAGGCAGCGCATCAATGGTGGTGAAGAGCGACAAATTATTTAGCTATTTTACACTTTAAATGACAACGTGATTTGATACAACGTTTTTACGCGAGAATGTAAGTGTGTAAGACTCAAATATATGTTCGGTTCATCAATACGTCACCTAATTGCAATGTTGCTCTGACATTTTCGGACATGTCTGCTCCCGCTGCTTTAACAGCCAGCTCCCCTAGGGTGCTCCAGGTTCGGTATACTGGAGGAGAACGCCTGACTCTTGGTACATTGGTTTAAAAACTCCCGCTATCTTTCCCCAATGAGTGGAAGTTAAAAACTGATATTATTCGGACAGGCAGGCACGTGAAGAGGGGGGGCAAAGGGGCTTTTTTTATCTTTGATGCTCTCAGTGCCCTTTTAGAGTTTTTTTTAATTTTTTTTATTAGTTTTCAATTTTTTTATTTTTTTAATCTATGTCAGAAGGCCTTCTTGTACCCTTCAGCAATAATATATTTAACTATTAAAATCCCTGTTTTAATCCCTAGCCTCCTGAAATATACACTTCCGATGTCCGTCATGATTAATCATTTCCCTCGAATGATTACGTGACGCAGTTGCAAAGGGTTAATAGTTTGAGTCATGCAGAACTGATCTGACCGTTTCCATAGCAACGATCAGAAGCAAGACATTCCCCCAGAACTACAGTGAGCTCAGTGTAGCTATGAGAACACCTGGGGGTATGAATGCTTCCATATCAAAACATCAGAGTATACAACCATCTCTTTGAGCAGTAGAACAGTTTTTTGAAAGGATTTTTAACATGGAAGGCATCATAGCAACCTGTTTTTTCCCCCTTACTTTTGGCGCCGGATATCTCATAACAACTGGTGTGAGAAAAGTTTTCACCAAACTACTGCCCGATATCGAATTTGAAAGGAGTAGTTCTTTTGAGTCCACGGACTATGATGAATTTGATCGTTTTCTTTTCAATCCTTCCCCAGCTGGGGAAGGATTGAACAATGGTACTTCTCAGGATGAGTTTTTACCGCAAACTTCCCCAGCTGGGGAAGGATTGAACAATGGTACTTCTCAGGATGAGTTTTCACCGCAAACTTCCCCAGCCGGGGAAGTTTGCGGTGAAAAGCAGACAGTTGAGTGTTCACACTCAACTGTTCACCATCAAGAGTCATCTGTCCTGGCCAACATTCCCCGACTGGGGAAGTTTGCTCTGCAAAGACGACGGTTGAACATAAGAACAGCGTCCCAAATATTCGCCAGTCTCCAAAGATGCAAAGGCCCATTTTGCCAGGCTGTAATGTTTGCAACAGAGACGTAGAGCTGAACTGGGCCTACCTCCTAAACGCAAGAATAGATGTACAATATGTTGATGCAGTTTGTTGTAACTGAAAATTATAGGTTAAATATTACATTTCACTGAGTTTTGTAGGTTGAATGTCACATTTAACTGAGTTTTGTAGGTTGAATATCACATTTCACTGAGTTTTGTAGGTTAAATATCACATTTAACTGAGTTTTGTAGGTTAAATATTACATTTCACTGAGTTTGGTAGATTGAATATTACATTTCACTGAGTTTTGTAGGTTGAATGTCACATTTAACAGATTTGTAGGTTAAATATTACATTTAACTGAGTTTGGTAGATTGAATGTTACATTTCACTGAGTTTTGTAGGTTGAATATCACATTTCACTGAGTTTTGTAGGTTAAATATCACATTTAACTGAGTTTTGTAGGTTAAATATTACATTTCACTGAGTTTGGTAGATTGAATATTACATTTCACTGAGTTTTGTAGGTTGAATGTCACATTTAACAGATTTGTAGGTTAAATATTACATTTAACTGAGTTTGGTAGATTGAATGTTACATTTCACTGAGTTTTGTAGGTTGAATATCACATTTCACTGAGTTTTGTAGGTTAAATATTATATCTAACTGAGGTTTGTAGGTTGAATGTCACATTTAACTGAGTTTTGTAGGATAAATATCACATTTAACTGAGATTTGTAGGTTAAATATCACATTTAACTGAGTTTTGTAGGTTAAATATCAAGACAGTTCCCTCACCTGAGAGAAAAGATAATGCAAGCTAATATCATTGCACCACCTATGGCGTCAGTTACCCTGGCGCATGATTTCGCTCTAAAGCACCTTGACAGAAAACCACAAGCCCTAGCGAAATTTCGAAAACATTTTACCGGAGCAGGCAGGCGTATCAATGTCATGACCGAGTTTGATACCTATAGGGCGACATTTGTGGGCGTGACGGAGATTTCAAAATTGTTTTGGGGTCAAAAATCCACTCCGTTTCATACTCTAGCGGAGTGTCAGTTGGTGGCAGTTACGCTCTGCGTTTCGGCAGTTGGAAATTTTGCTTGTTTTTCGCTTTTTACGTCGCCATCGTAACTCCGATTCCCAATAAAAATAATAGCTCCAATGCCAGGGCCGAGCCGCACGTTTTGATACCACTTTATGCAGCAAGACAGTGTATTAACATTAGCACAAACTTTAGCATTTCACTGCCCCCCACTAGTGCACCGCCATAGTGCCTGCACTCCCTTTGCATTGCTATGGGCAGGCCCCAATGAGTTGAGAAAACAGATATTTACACAAATGGTAAAAGTAAAAACTTTTGTTTTTCTCTACATCTGAAGATGATATTTGACTTCACTTTTCCAGTTTTCAGTTAGAATCATCCAAATTATGTCTTGTTGCTAAATGCCATAATAATGACAGGTTAAAAAAATAAAAACTTATTCCGGTGCAAGAGTTTGCTTACAATTTTGTAGTATTTTGTAGAATTGTCTTTTAGGTTGTATGACTTGCATCAAATGTTTTTGATAGTCTTCCCATTCCTCCTGACTAGGCAGATGTGACTGATTTAAGTGTGTACACTTCAGTCCATTTCTTAGATCAGCATCTTGTTCAGATTCCCCCTGCTGTGTTTAAACTTCATAAACAGAAACTTCTGCAGGCCCGTATGCAATGGATAGTGAAAAACATATTTAACAAATTAGACCAATTATACCTACTCATTTTATTAAAGAATATAGTATGTCTCTTATGTACAGTAATAAAACAAGATATGAATCTTTGCTTTTTGTATCCTGTCCTGACATTGCTCTTTAAAGATTGAATTTGAAATCTATCAACAAAAAAAACAAAAAAACAATTCTGCATGCAATATATCGGGTATATCCCTGGTAAAAATGTTTAAAAGAGAAGGGACACAACCAGGTTAGAAAATTCAAATTTCCTCAGCTAAAGTGAGATGTTTAGTGGATTGGTACTCAAAAGTTTGTGACATTTAACTATTTTCATCATAAGAATAGTCACATTTAATTTAATTTCCATTTTTGCTTCGTTTTGATCTGGTATAGAAAAGATTCAGGAACTTTAATTTCCACAACAGAGGACCATTAAAACATCACTTTCTATATTTCCACTAGAGGGCATCTATTAAATTTAAATTAGGAAAAATTGGGACCCTGCACTGTTACACCACCTATAGGTCAGAAGTATGACTGCAGAATTTCTTTGGTGGAAGTCTATAATGTTACTTTTCTAAACTACATAACTGAAGCGTATATTTAAGCTCAGATGGTGTAGGTTTTAGCACATAAAACCTATGTGCTAGGTTTTATGTTTTACAAACTACCTTTGTAGTTTCCCATTATCCCCAGCCTTGCGCCATGCAGTGAATGGTTACAGTGCATTCACTGCAGGGTTGTTTGGAAAGCCTCAGCTAACATATTCATAGATAACTCTTATCACTTCAAAGCAGATGGACTTCCTTCATGTCATGTGAACTATAACTGTGCGGTGCTATTGGTGCACTCCTCACCCTGACGCCATTCAATTTGAGGTTTTATATCTCTGTGCTCACTAAGCATCAGTCAGGAGGGGGAAATGTTTCAGAAGATCTTCCTAATGCTCAAACTGGACAATAGCAGACGCTTCATAAGGATGACTGACATCAACAGAAGAAATCTTGAGATTGGCCTGACACAGAAAGGTTTGTTTTTTGGGTTTTTTTTTAAAATTTATTTCTGAAGTCAAAATACTAATTTTTTTTCATTTGTTGTGTTTAGTGATATTTATTGAAAGTAATAGGCCTAGCTCTTTTTGGTCTTGACAGTGTCAGTCAAAAAATTTAAATAAACTCATCATCTGCATGAATTTCATACAAATTTAAAAATTTCCATTTTGCATCTGAATAATTTTTGAGGGGGGTGGAAATATGATTTTATTTTATTTTATTTTTTTTTTTAAAAAGAGGAATTTATTGTTTCCCCACAGGGTCAAAATTATGCATACACTCCACTGACATTTGTTGCAGAATTGCAGAGAAACATAAATTGTAGTCATCAAAAAGATTCTGGCAAAATTCATAATTCTGGCTGAACATGTAACCTGTATTCCTTTGCAATTGGTAAAGTTAATTAGAAGTGGATGGTGTCCCAGCATACAAGTTGATCCCACTTTAAACCATAGTCCATACGTTTCTGTATATTTCAAACCAGGGACATTTCATCTGTCCTGAAAACCAGTTTTGATGCAGGTTTGGGATGATTGCCATTTTGGAACACCTAGTTGTCAGAACATTTTTACTATTCAGCTGTTCATTTGAGAAGATTCAATTATCTACCTTTAGATAAGTGACACTATTTTGCTGTTTTCTGGCCAATCACCAATCTTTAAAAAGCCTCACCTGCCAATTTTGATTTAGATCGATAATTAGTTTTTATAACTGATACACCAGGGTGTTATAAGATCACAATATGCCTTCAATATTCCAATCTTCTTTAACTGAAAAAAAACATTCAACAATACTCATGAATTAATGCAAAATTGTTTTTGCATTAGTTGTTTTGCTCTGTTCTCTCAGAGCAGAGCAAAAAGGGACAGTAGCTGATTTTCAGAGCTTTGTGAAGGTAGATAAGATTAGTGGATGAGATTGATTTCACATGCAGTATGGGCCGATCATCGATCAAACCTGGGTTGTTCAATCAGTGAACTCATACAGTCACATTGGCTCACCATGATGCATTTTCTTAGGCCATAAAAAGTCATTTTGATTCCTCCAAACAGTTCAATCGTCAACCCGACGACGTACATATTTAGAAAACATCTGGCTTTATAATGTGGGCAATGGATTTCAATCTTGCTGGAAGACATCATTTTTGGAACAGGTGCTTCCTCCCTGGTCAGCTCTGTCTTAATCCTATAAATTCTGCACATTCTTCACTGCAGACCATAGTTCTGGTATTGAAGCATCTCTTGGTTTATGATAGACTTGAACCTGAAGTGGTTCTCCTTTTAGATTTCCTTGGTTTTGATTTTAATTTCTTTTTATTTAATTTCCCTTTGGGATCAAGAAAGTTTTTTTGAATTGAATTTGAACTGATTTTTTTTTTAATTTTCATAAATATTTCTTCATTGGAGTGTGACAGTTTGAGTGAACTTTGACACAATGGCACAAGGACCTAAAAACATACTTCACAAGTATTTTTTTTAGTGAGCCAAAGATCCCATCTTCAACTTTGTCAGTTTTCTGGACCAAATCATTGAACAATATTATCCTCTTCATTTTCCATCCCATAGATAATTCTTCAGGTTTGCACTTCTATGCTTAACTTTTTATTGAGTACATGAAGCCTCTAACAGAGCCATAGCTACAATTAACCTTTCTTTAACATAGAAAGTACTCCTGGTCTAGTGCTTTTGTGTTTAGTTTAGGTTCTGTGTTTCTTTAGATTACTGTTTACCAACTGGCAAAATATATCTACTGCCTTTGGTTGTGTGGTTTTATTTTTAGCCTTGACCTGCACTGTATGCAATTGGACAAAATTTGACTATATGTTTGGACTAGATAGTTATAAATTGCAGTTATCTGAACTAAATTTGTTCAGCTAAATTTGGAGCTAATTTATTGCTGCACATATAAATTGAGCCTATCTAAGTGCCCTTAGCTGATATCTCTGACAATTTGGTGCAACATAAATATGATGAATTAAACCAAAGTAATAGAAGAGAGTTCAAAGTTGGAGATGGAGTGTCACTCTGACCTGATGTCTTTTTAAAAAATCATTTAAATATTTGTGTCGAGAAACAAGCTGGTGTAAACAAGTTCAACTATTTCTGACCTTAAGAATGGTCAAATATTCAGCCATAATTACATGCAGATCTTGCTGACAGCTACAAAAACTGTGCTTATCTATAAATCTTAAGGGACATTACACTAAATATTAACTGCAGTATATGTACATAATATGTGGGTATAGTTTTGTCTCTAAAGATTTATTTTTTTGCATATGTTAAACGCCCAAATTAAAAACTGTAATTCATGCTCAAGACATGTATGTAAACCTCTGACTACAAATGCATCTTATGAGCTGAACTGTACAAAACCTTTTATATTGCATTGTTATTATTATTATTATTATTATTATTATTATTATTATTATTATTATTATTATTATTATTATTATTATTATTATTATTATCCATCCAGCCAGCCAGCCCTTTTCTGTTCACCCTTGTCCCTAATGGGGTTGGGAGGGGTGCTGGTGCCTGTCTCCAGCTACGTTCCAGGCAAGAGGCTGGGTTCACCCTGGACAGGTCGCCAATCTGTCGCAGGGCAACACAGAGACAAACAGGACAAACAACCATGCACACACACACTCAGACCTAGGGAGAATTTAGAGAGACCAATTAACCTGACAGTCATGTTTTTGGACTGTGGGAGGAAGCCGGAGTACCCGG